>VXCM01001941.1:62721-218426 GCA_014773175.1 Lucifuga dentata
AAAAAAATGTAAGTTGAATTTCTTTGATAATTTATTTTAAAAAATTGAAAAAAGATGTAATCTATATATACAACATTTTTCCAAGTGCCCACAAGTGTTACCAATACTGGAAAAATAAAATTATAAAAAATAAAAAAAAGGGACTATACATACTGAACTATTTACATTTTTACAACCTATAATTGCTATAACAATAGGCCCAGTGTGCCTGTGCAGTCTGCATTTAGCCAGTGAGTGGCTGAATTGTTGTCATGTGACTGTTAAAGAGCACAGAGGTGCTCCAGCCTTGCTAGTTGTGGCAAAAAACACAGAATCTGTTGCTTTTTACAGAATTTGGATTGTACAAAGGGTTTATTTTTAGCAAATTTTTAAATGAGACATTTATAATAAAGTGATTTTAAGGAAATATCACTATTTTAAGCTTAGATTTTGTTACGTTTCCTTACAGAAGTATTAGGTGCACATGGTTAGTTCAAGGACCATCAGAAATTTGAAAACCTGATGATAATTGTGATTTTTAAAGTTTCTGGCTATGACAAATGGTGTAATTTTGGCGATTGTTTAAGGAAAACATGCCTTTCAAACCCGCCGGTGGGTTTTAAAAAACTTCTACAAAGTTGTGGCTTGATAGTTAGGACAGCCAAAAATCTGTGGATTAGCTAAGCCATTCATTTGTCAGAAGCCGACTTGAGAGATGGAAAATATTCAGTGCACAGAAAATTGAAAATAAAGCTTGGCTGACAATTCCGCTTTCATCAACCATCTCACGCTTGTTCTGTCTCCCTTGTTTTGCGTACACAAATTAGAGCATCATCAGAGAGACAGCACTTACAGGAAAAGTGCAGAGGAGAGAACAATTTTAATGAAAGGCCATCTTCACTCTCTTTGCCTCCTAAATGGATCCTGCTGAGGGGGCCAGCGCTTCGGGTTCATACAGTCACTTAGTCATTCAGTCAGTCAAATGAACATGCAGATTGCTCAACACCTACAGAAATGAAGAGAACACACACTTACAAAAGCAACAGCCTGGAACACACACCAGATGGAGGAAACTATTGATTTATCAAATATTTATAAGATGTAAATCCAAGCCAAAAAAAAAAAAGATGGTNAAAAAAAAAAAAGATGGTGTTGTCCCTGAACACCTGTTTGGGTGCTACCTGTTTACTGAGCTCTGGTTTACCACCTGGCTTCTTACACACTTCACCCAGAATGCCTGCTAGTTTACTGTGCTTGGCTTCTCTGCCTGTACAGCTTGTTAGCATGATTTCTTGCAACCTTTTGCAGTAAAAATGCATCCTTTTTCTTTGCCGTTTGTATTACCTCTTGCAAACCTCCCTATTTTCTTCCTACATAGATCCTTTACTTGCATCGTATTTTTTGTGATGATGCGTATCAGAGCTACAACTAATGAATACTTTCATGAATTATTAAACTGTTCATTAATTTTTCATGTAATTGGAACCGTTAGTGCATAAAATACAAACTCGTGACAAATGCCACATATTCCCAGAACCCAAGGTGATGTCTCATGGCTTGGGTTGACTATTAATAATTTTTACAAGGGGGAATCTGTGTCAAAGGTGGGGATGCTCTGCAGCTCTACGCCACGCAGAAAGAGCAAGAGATGATTGTTTCTTTAAAGGATTAGAATTGCTGCTAAATGCCGACAAGAGGACAGAAAGCTGGTGCCAGAAGAACAATAACATCAGCGTGAAAGCTTTTTGAAGGGCACAAGAGGAAGCTCTGTTAGCAATCAATACGGTGTTTACTGAAACATCCCTGACCTTTCCCTTTAATGACTTGATTGCTTTGAATTGAAAATCAACATCAATTCATTTTGATGTATATTTATGAAATGGTGCATGGGTTTGATGCTAACGTGCTGTTTTTTTGAGAGAAGCTGTGATGCAGGAGTACCAGATATTCTAACATCAAAAAATATAAAAATTCATTTGGATATTATTTGTAATTTGTATGCTGCTATGAACCTGCATGTATAGAGAATGGATGATGGGTGGTTAGTTTGAAATACTCATGTTTAGTGTAATATGATTAAAGCTTACAAGATTATTTATGCATTCAACTCTTGGGCAACTTTTTTTTCATTCTTTTTTTTTCAGAATGCAAAGACTCTTCGTACTAATGCAAACTGGCAGCTTTTCTCTTGCTTGGAGTGTTTATCGCTGTCTGCTGTAGCTTTATGTTTTAATGTTTTTGGATGGGGTCTTTATCTCTTTTGGAAATGTGTTCCTTTCACCAGTCTGTTGGACCATCTTGAACCTCTACCTGACCTCCACACTGCAACAGAGAATATGACCCTAAATCACACGGCAGGAAGAACCTCTGCATTTCTATAAGAGGAAAGAGGGAAAGGAAACTTCTTCCTGTTCCTTCAGCTATGTTTTCTTGCACTCTTTCCCACAGAGACTGCTGCTGCTAATGGGCGCTAGGATGGTAAAAGGCTTTTCAGATTAGTGCACCAAAAGCAGCTTAGGACTCTTCCACATCCCAGCAGTGGGATTCTCTGTTGTTTGGGGAGTTTGGCTTCCAGGAATAACCAAATGTTTTGCAGAACCAAAGTAAACTAAAGTTTCCATGACGACATTTTGGATCTTGATTTACATTGCTGTGTTTCTTGTGAGATATGCAGCCACACTGTTGATTCTGTAATTCTCCACCAAAAACACATTTGAGCATCCTCCTCCTGAACCACTCTGTCTGAACTCGCTCATTGGCTCCAGCAAATGGATGAGCAAATGGATGGACGGTAGAGAAGTCGATTATAATGAGAGTGCCGTGAGAAGTTTCTACAGACAAACGTTTCATTGGCATTTCTTTTTTAATGCTGTGAAAAATTATCACAAACAGAATCAGAATCGACCAAGTTCCAACAACACATTTCTACTATAAAGTGTCATTATTTTAAGATCCAATGGTTCTAATGCTGCGTTCACAGACCTCGGAACTCAGATTTTTCTGATTCTTACTTGGAAAAATGCGTTGGAATGACATTTAAAGTCGGAGCTCCAGCTGGGAAACCCGGACAAAATGATCTACGACTTACCGAGTATGATGTCACTCAACATGGCGGCGCCGTGGAAGCGAGCTTTGTGAATGGAAATGATCAGCTAAAAGGCGAATCAAGTATTTTTTATTGCGTGAAATTGAAAGAAAAAGGTCAGAATATATCACCATGGTAACTATCTATTTTGTATAATAACTGTTTCCATTGATACTAAGTGTAAATAATTTCAGATTACTTCTCTGCATAAAGTTTAATACCCACTGTGATTAATATCATAGTAAAACAACACAACCAGACAGTCCTAACTTTACTTTAGTTAGCATTTATTTTGACATTTAATTAATTTTACAGCATTTATTGGTGTTCAGCTGCTTTTTTGATTACATCTGGCTGGAACGGTTTGAGGTCGGAAGTTGGAGCTTCCAACTGGGAAAATTTTGACTTCCGAGTTCTGTGAACGCAGCATAAGATCCAGTGGAGGCTGATAGAAGCACCTCAGGTTCCTCAGTCAAGAACAAGGGTTTCTTGATGAAAGCCTGTTATTTCATTATAAAGTAAATATTGAAGCAAACTTCTGGAGTATCTCATTCTTTGATATCCAAACCCTAAACTAATGTTGGCGCCCACCGGAGCCTGGGGAAGGATAGACTGTTTTGTGTTTCTTAACTTTTTCTTTTCTAATTTGTGTTGTACTGACCAGGTTTGTGGCCACTGAAGTCAGAGCAGATCCCAATAATCCCAACTATGGTGGTTTACAGTGAAAAGAAATCTATTAAAATTAGGCTAATGTGGTTCAAAGTAAAGATTTTTAGACTTTTGGCTTAAGTTACAGAGCTGCAACTGATATTCCGACAGCATTTTGATCACGTTACAGGTTCTGCAGGATCTCTTGGACACATTTTTTGGCAAAAGTTGTGTAAAAGTTAATTTTTTGTTTAAAGAAAAATCTTTTATGGCTTGTTTACTTCCTCCTACTAACCTGGATTTGTCTGTTGTCACTTTTCTCCGCCAAGACAGATCTTGGATAGATCTTAGTGTTTGTATTTGTCGTTTTGGCTTGTATGTGTGTGTGTGTGTATTTCCATATGGCTTAGTGTGCAGCTCTGTGTGTGTGAGTTATTGGTTTAATTTTGCTGTTTATGTGACTATAAATGAATGCTTTTTGAATACGCCTGCAGAGGCTCGTAAATGTGCCTATGTTGACATAGAGGATCAAGTTAAGTTCTTTTTCACATTCAGATGAGACAGAGCTGATGGGTGACAGAGACGAGGGCTGAACAGATTATTCTTCACCTCTCCATCATCATCATCAATATTGCTTTGTGTTACCACCTATTAATAACATAATTCTAGCACTTTTTTGTGACATTATGATCATATTGGCCATAATCAGGTTGAGGCCCAGTCAGCCACACCTGCAGAAAATTTATTCTTTTTACTCTTCTGATTTCCTTTACAGACTGCTCTGGGGGAAAAAAGACATGATTGGACTCATTCCAAATTATTATATATCCATTTCAGTAAGATTTGGCTGCCCAGAATTCATAAGCTGGTATTTCACAAATACAGACGATTATAGCACCATAAATGGAACTAGTTTGTGAGGAAATGTCTTAAAATAGCTCAACAGTGAGCAAAACTTCTTACTTTCATTCAAGCAGTTATTACCTAAGAGTAAATGCCAGTTTATTCAAATAGTAAATGCCGTATTTTGTTAAAATGTAGATGTAGGAAACATTAAAGCAACAAGTTGGCTGCAGATTTGAAGCTATTTCTTGCAATGGTTGGAATTCAGATTTTCAGTCTGTAGGAAATAGGAAATGCAAGGTTAGAAGAGCTATAACTTTTTAATTGCACGAGGGAAGCAAGGTCAGAGTTTCTATGTAGAAATCAGAGAACAAGTGTTTTACATAGCGATCAGTTTTAACATTAAATTAGCATGTTTTAGCATATAATATGAATAAATAACATGAAAGTGTTGGCTGATACGTTTCCCATCCTCGATCCTCAGCAAACCAAATAAAACACCATCATACTTCTACATTAACAAATAAGCTTTAAGTTAAAATAAGATTTCTGTGTTTTGGTGTTTGCAGTATCATGTGCTCATGTTGAAAAATCATTTCAAATACTGTCAGCATCCAGAAAGTTTCCAGCTCTAAACATGTAACCTGTGTGTCCGGGAATCATGAAACCTGTCTGGTGATGTTGGAGTTGATTTTTTTTTTTTTTTTTTTTTNAAAAAAAAAAAAAAAAAAAAAAAAAGAACATTCTTAGAGGCTTGAGTGTTTTCTAAGATTAGTTTTCAATTTTTACATGTTTTAGCATCTAAGTATCACGTAACAGTAAGTGTATGTGCACAATAGTAAGAGCTTCTTTAACAATCGGCTGTTCATTGTTCCAAAGAGCTTGATGAATCAATTTGGCTAATGGTTAGCCATTTTATATATAAAAATGCATGAAATTCAAAACATAAATGAAATGGAGCATGTCATATAGTTACAATCCTCACTAACTTTATATTAAAAGATGAAGAAAATGTATGGAACTTTATCTGTATAAGTCCCTTTTAACAAAGTAAAGATGGAGGCCGTATTTGCCTCAAGTTCCTGCTTGAAATATGTTTCCCTTAAAAAAAATAATGAGTCAAGCAGTGACAGTTCTTAAAAGCTTCCTGAATATGCACTTCATCAATAATTCATGCATGAAATATTGTACAACTAAATTAATATCCCTGTCAGCAACTGAAAATTCTCTATTAAAGAATAAAAAATTGCAAGGCTACATATAGAAAAGGAAAACAAAAGCTCACATTAGTGGCTATTTTTACCCACTTGATATTTTTTTTAACCATGGCAGCATGCAGCATTAGCATATGAGTCAGAATACCAGAGGGCTACATATGCTGCAGCGTTTATCTTGGTGTAAAATGTGTAAAGCAGCAAAAGCCCACTGAATTGCCCATCAGATATTATTTACCTCAAAACCTGCTGTGTGTGTGTGTGTGTTTTACTGCAGATGCTTTACTAAACACGTCTCAGAGTTGCGTTCCTTCCGTCATTATCTTTAAGTGTCTATATTCCTCCGTCACAGAGAAGCGAGCAAGGTCTTTCTTTTCTGTAATTGCTTACTTTTTCGTATCCTGACACATTAATCAATACTTTAAAAAAAATCAAATGAGAAAAGTAAATGAGAGCCTCCCATCTTTTTTTTTTTTTTTTNCTTTTTTTTTTTTTTTTGCTGTGAAGCTGCTCTGGGGCAAACAGAGGGAAAAACATGGAAAAGGCTGTGAAGGCTCCAGTAAACTTCATAAGAAGTAGAACTTTCAGGGCAAAAAAAAATATCTTGTAAAACCCAAGACGCATTGATTCAGGTTCATTTGGTGTTTATTGTGCAGGGCCCTAAGAAGATCATTTGTCTGTTCTGCTTCTGAAGCCTCTCCCGGGTTCTAATTGGTCCAAATATTGCATGGCTGGCTGAGCTGAGCCTGTGATATTTGGAAGGTATCAGAAGTAGAAAAGGACAAAAAGACCTTTCTTATGCTGTGTTCTAAAACTTGTTCACCGGCACGTTCTTTCATTGTTTCATTGAAGTATACTGGGGCCTTTGGGGTCTGTGGGGTTTTAGGCCGCTTTGCCACTTGTTATGTTGCCTTTGTGTATCAAATAAGATTATATTTGCCATGCCAATATTTGGTCTTATTTTTTTCAGCACAATTTCACCTATATGAGCAGACCATTATTTAGTCACTTTTGAATACTATATCAACATAAAGGACTCTAAAACACACAAAGAACAGAAAAGCGTTTTTGGAAAATGCTGAGTTTTATATTGCAGAACACACAACAATGCCGCATGAATTGTTTTCAGGTTAGAAAAAATTATTTCAAAGGGTTAATAATGGAATGTGAATATCAATTTCAAAATAGATTAAACTATAAACAGTTATTTACAAAGAAAAGCAGANATGGAATGTGAATATCAATTTCAAAATAGATTAAACTATAAACAGTTATTTACAAAGAAAAGCAGACAAAGCCACTGCGTTTTTATACTTCCGGTTTTCTCAGCTTGACTAGAGCAGTGCTGTTTCTCCAAAGCAGGCGGTCCGTCGTCGGTACATTTTTACCGTCCGTAAATTACATTTACACGGATGAAGTAAAATGGATGAAATGCAATTTTCCAGCGATCTTTCTGTATTCCCCTCGTTCTGGCCGCTCGTCTGTCGGTCGGGCCGGCTCCGTTATCTGTCCGGTCCGCTCATTCTGCAGCTGCTAGCTAGTCCCGGCTGTTTGTAGCCCGCTCGTTGTTTAAAGTTCCATCATTGTTTTCTGCTATTGGCTCAATCCAAACCAATCACAACACCCTAATTATGTGAATCAATTCTGTAAACGCCATCCACTGATTCGTTTTTCCCGTTTGTTTTTAGGTGAAAAAATGATGGAGATCTGCTTGAAAATGCAGCGAGTCACGTGAACAATCTTTGCTGGAGTAAGGATAATTTTCAGTAAAATTATAATTTCTCAGTTTCTACTTGGTCTATCAACGAAAAACAAAAACTAGCATTATGCTACAAACCTGCACTTTCAACACATGATATCCTCCCGTCTGTGACAGTCGGGGATTAAAAGTGAAAGAGACGTAATTAAGCGGTGCTCAAACTGTAGGTGGCGATCCCATGGACCCCAAAGGGTTAAACCAGGTGAAGTGTTTATGTTTACTCAACCTGCCATGTCTAAAGCAAACATAAACAAATCATAACCAGAGAGAAAAGAAAACACTTCTTCTCTGATTAAAATTTTTAGACACTTTATTTTGTTCCCACAGATTATATGACACACATCCATCTCTCCTGCCAGTAACAGGAGTGTGTGTTTGTGCTGATGATCAGCAATCTGTTTGTATTGTAAAGGACATTTTCAGTGTCGGTTATTATAATCTCTGCAGGAGAGGAAGTCTGTCAAGTGAGTAGATCACAGCAGCTCAAACAGATGATTGCGCTGCCGGAAGCTTTGAAAATAATTGATAGATTGTTTGTCTGCAAACAGCAGCACCTGTTTTCCATTATACAGTGACTGCAGTGACACAAACTCTGTCATGCAGATATGACCCTTACTTTGGTTAGAAAAGGACAAATCTGCCTGAATACTGACTGGACACTTGATCACCAGCCATCAAACCACGTGACTGACCGACTGACCCACTGGATAACCCATTGTTTGATTGATCAACTCACCTGCTCATTGGCTAACTTACCTACCTACCCAACCACCCACCTACCTACCTACCTACCTACCTACTGTACCTACCATATATACTCGAGTATAAGCCGAGTTTATATTTTTGATCAGATTTCACAACGCAAATAGGGGGTCGGCTTATAGTCGAGTATGGTACTTAGCTACTTAGGTACTGCATAATCTGCCATCAAACCACCAACCGACCCAGTCACCCCACTGTTCGTTCTAACGTTCGTACTAACGTTCATTCCTGTTTGTACCTACTGCTCCTCCTCCACTTCAAACTTTCATTACACAAAGGTTAAACACCAGTCAGGTGACTAGAAGCTCAGTTGGAGGAGATTGTGCCATTCCAATAGAAAAAGCTTTTAGTCAGTCAGTTCTCTTTTCAGCGGCTACAGAGTGGAATCTGTTGCCAATGCAGATTAGAGGACTTAATATGTACCACTCCTTCTCAGGTCCTTTAAAACGGTGACTCATTGGGAATCAGACCTGTGAACGTTAAAGTACCAGCTATGTGTCCTGTTAGCTTGTGTTGAGTGTTGATTTTGTCATTGTGCGACATATTCTATTATTTGTGCTTTTATTGATTTGTGCATGCTGCTTGTTTTATTCCTGCTTTGTTTATAGCTATGTTGTTAGTACTTTTTTTTTTTTTTTTTNTTTTTTTTTTTTTTTTTGGTTGTTTATTACAGTGTTGAGTTGATAATGGGTATTCTATAGCTATGTACTCATGTTGTTTTATCAGATTTTAGGGTGCCTTTTTTAACATCTGTTCAGGGTCTGCAGATGAAAATTGGCCTCTTGAGCTAACTCTGGCTCATTTACAATTTATTGTTTTACTGTTGATTAATGAGCATTGTCCCTGACAAATAAACTAATAAATGAAAAATGAAATTAAACTACCTACCTACCTACCAACCTGAATTCATGAAATTGGCTAGGATCATATATGTGAGAGATGAGACAAATTTAATGAGAAATGCATGTGTTCTGGGAGTGGTTCGATAGCAGATTTCTCCTTGAAGTCATGGTGGGACGATGTACTGAGGAGTAGATCGAATGGCTTCCTGCTGTAGAAGTTTCCTGCTGTAGAAGCTTCCTGCTGTAGAAGCTTCCTGCTGTGATCGTTCAGCTGCAAAGTCCCTGCTTCCTCAGGACTTTCCTGTTTTGGCTCTAATTCGTCTGTCTCTCAGTGTCTGATGCAGGCAACCTTCTCTTCTGCAGGATTGGTCTGATTTTCTTTTTTCAGTCTAGGACTGCCATGCATTTTTCCTTTTCTTTTTGGTTTCGTGATGCATTTTAATGGTGGCTGTGTAATACTTTTTTTTTTTTTTTTTTTNTTTTTTTTTTTTTTTTTGGCAGTGTCTCAGTGTGTGGAGTATTAAGGGCAAAAATCATTTTAAAGTCATGATAACTTCAATTTCCCTCAGCGTAGAAACTAGGGGATTATGGCTATAAGTCAAAAATATTTGAACTTTCAAGTTTTCGAAATCACATTTTGGCTCTCAATGTTACCATCAGTCGCAGAGGCTCTTACTGTCAAGAAAACTTGATCCAGCAGTGCTGATCTGAGTTGTAGAGATGCAGAATGCTTACTGATTGGAATCAGAAACAAATTGCTGCAGAAAAGTTGCAGAATCAATCTAAAACTGATGAAGAATCTGAAAGTAATTTGATTTTGAATGTGTTTACAGAGTACAAACTTCAACATTCCAACATTAGCTGCATGTGCAACCAAACTTTAAGCTCTGCGGTCATTACCATAAACCTGATGTATTTTCATAGTCCATCCAAGCTTTTGCGGTGTTCCAGCTGTCAGTAACCTAACTTTTACATCTGGATCCCTATCTGCATAACTTGGCTCTTTTCTACACTATTAACTAAACTCCAAACCACAGGAACATAATAATGTGCGGCATTGCAGGCAATATTCTGTGATGCAGCAACCCTAACCATGGGCTAAAAGGATGATGAACACAGTTTCTATGGCCATGGCTTAAGCATGATACACTCTGAGGTATCCTGATATGCAATGTTAATAATAATAATAATAATAATAATAATAATAAGAATAATAAGAATGATGATAATAATAATAATAATAATTTTTATTCTCATAAGACCCCTGTTGGGGTAAGTGAGAAGACCAACACATACAGAATTAATGTGACAGAGAACACAAAAAAGTAACAACCAAGAATACATATCTTCACCTCTTCACATAATACAGGCAATATGAAAATAAATATTACATATGTCTAAATGTCACTATAATTTCTTTACAAAATTTTGCTAAATTACGCTGAATTAGGATATCTTTAGAATTACATAACTTATTCATCTTATATACATTTGGTCTCACCCTAGTATATATAGGCAGGTATTTAACTCTTTTTAGATTAAAGTAAGTTCATTCAAACAAATAATGAAATTCATCACCCTATTTCCCCAAATTACAAAGCGTACATAAACGACTGGCATATTCAGTGCCGTAGAATCTACCTGTAACCACTGGTATTCCACTGGTTCACCATCATGGTTTAAGCACTTCCTTATCATATAGGGTTTTCAGTAACATAAACAAAAGGAAGGATAATTTACTTCTACCATTTAGTAATCTACACCAAAAACCAATTATCCTACTTTCAACTATAGAAGTGTGAATATCATCTCACTTTTTATCATTTATTTGTAATCTAACTTGGTTTACCTTGATGACAATGAAGCTTGTAGGGGATGTTATTTTAGTAAAATTAGAGCAACTTTTGGATGATAGAAGCAGTTAAAGGTATAACTAATGACTGCTGCAGTAGCATTCAATCCAGTTTTGATTGTACAACATCATTTAAATTCAGGTGCATCATTTTTTATCACTTTAAGTATGAATGTGCATCAGTAAAATATGTAAAAGTTTTTAGGACAGCTTTAAGATTTTTTTTCATGGCTTCCGTGTTTTATTGGACGTTATGGAGAAACGGTGAGATAAGCACGAAAGACTTGATGAAATGAACCATAAATCAAGATTCAGAGTAAGACTTGTTTAATACTTGATGGCACTGTATGCTTCTTAAGCTGCTGCGCCATTTGGGACAGTTTTATTACCTCTTGGGATGGGCTTGTGTATTAATAAAAGATTTGTGAAGGATCTGTTCCTTTGGGGATCTAGGTCACATGGGACAGGATGTGAAGAAGTATTCAGAGTTAATTTTTCCTCCAGACAAGTGAGCACACTGAACCAGTTTAGGTTTTATTAAAGAGCTGCTGAAATTTAGTTGGGAGGTTTGTTTTCTGTGCTGTACCAACAAGGTGGTCAGATTGTTTAAAACGGTTAGAGTAGTGCTTCCTAATTGTAGGGCCATTTAGAAACTCATTATGCAGAATTTGGGTGATCGAGTGGAGAGAGAACATCATTTGCATCTGTTCTCAGGCCAATAATGGTAACAAGAGCACTATTAAAAAGATCTACTTGAGTAGAAAATAGAGTATAACAAAGACTTGGTAACAGTTTTACTACTCTAATGCTAAATCCATAGGCTTCGCTTTCTAGAAAATTAGGAATCAGATGAAGTGCATGAAGAAAAACATGATCCAGGTAAATAATTATATTACATCGCTTTACTGCTAATAAATCCTTATCTGTTTTCATTTCCATCATAACCAGTGAGTGACTGAAGAAAGCACGAAAACTAACATTCAGTGACACAGGAAATGTAACTGCAAACACACACACACACACACACATTTGTTAGTATGGCCGTCTGCCAAAACTCACAGCACCTCTATAATTTGCATACAATTATTCTTAAAAAAAAAAAAACAAAAAAAAAAACTTGTATTTAGCTGCACCTGCTAAAGGTAAAAATATGATTGTCCTTGAGAACAACCCTAAAGCCACTTTACTGGCTGAGAATTTTAGAAATACTTAGTATTTTTTTTATGTTAAACCTCTGAGATCTGTGATGACTTTTTCCTAAATTCTTCATTTCTCCTCCAACATCTTGATATTCATGAAACTGTGAAATACAACAAAGAAAGCAAAGCTTCCTGTGTTCTTTTGGTGGTGAAGTTGTAGAAATGACATGGCTTGACATCAGTACTTCCTAACTTTTGGTCCAAAGGTGCTTACTGAGTCTCTTTCGCTGTCTGATGGAAAGAATCAGGAATATTTGTATAGTTTTTACTTTTACACAACCATCAATGCAATGACAGACTTAATATGTAGGCGCTTCAATAAACCAAAACGGGCCTCATGAGTCTGCATTGGATTTGCAGTAACTATCAATTATAGATATACTGTTTATTCCTAAGTAGTGTTTAGCTGTAATGATAGCTTCCATTAAAGACCCAGTCTGTAATTTTTACATCACAAAATCAGTCTCAAACAGTTCTAATGTAAGAAAAAAAATCAACATGAATACTTTTTAGGAAATGCATATGTTTCGATTTCTAAGTCCTTGTATTTGAAAACCTGCAAATCAATTTTGGGCTATTAGCAGTTTTCAGGTTTGTGTTTTCCATTTGCCACCCTTTTGTCTTCACTTGTTCTTTACATAATTGTCTGTCCAATTTGTTGAAGCTGTTCACAGTTATAACGTTATCTGTGTTAAATGATGCAGCGAGTCCTGATGAGTGCTGGCAAACTGGCCCTTTCAGTTTTTTTAAAGTCTGTTTTAGTTTCAGGAGCGTGAGGTACTCCATCCATTATCCTCCGCTCATCCGGGTCCGGGTCGTGGTGGCAGCAGACTAAGCAGACTGGCCCACGCTTCCCTGTCACTGGCCAGGCCCTCTACCTCCTTCTGGAGGACTCTGAGGCGTTCCCAGGCCAGCCGGGAGATGTAATCCCTCCAGCATGTCCTGGGTCTTCCCCAGGGCCTCTTCCCAGTTGGACATGCCTGGAAGGCCTCCCTAGGGAGTTGACCAGGGGGCATCCTCATTAGGTGCCTGAACCACCTCAACTGACTCCTTCTATGCGGAGGAGCAGTGGTTCTACTCCGAGTCCCTCCCGGATGTCCGAGCTTCTCACCCTGTCCCTGAGAGTGAGCCCAGACACCCTACTGAGGAACCTCATTTCTGCCGCTTGTATCCGTGATCTTGTCCTTTCGGTCATTACCCAGAGCTCATGACCATAGGTGAGGATAGGAATGTAGATTGATTGGTAAATTGAGAGCCTCGCCTTCTGGCTCAGCTCCCTCTTCACCACGACGGTCCGGTATGGCGTCCATAGGACCTCGGACGCTGCACCAATCCGTCTATCAATCTCATGCTCCATCCTACCCTCACTCGTGAACAAGACCCCGAGATACTTAAACTCCTCAGTCTGGGGTAGTGACTCCCCTCTAACCTGGAGGGAACAGTCCACCTTTTTCCTACAGAGCACCATGGTCTCAGACTTGGAGGTGCTGATTCTCATCCCAGTCGCTTCACACTCGGCCTCAAACCTGCTCAGTGCACGTCGAAGGTCACTGTCTGATGAAGCCAGCAGAACCACATCATCTGCAAAAAGCAGAGATGCAATTCTGAGGTCACCAAACTGGACACCCTCCAATCCCTGATTGACTGACTGTGCCTTGAAAATCCTGTCCATGAAAATCATAAACAGGAGGTATATGACAGTGAGGTACTGGCCGGTAATTTTACGCATCATCTGGTACATACCTGCTTAATGTAAAACACTCTGCACACTGTGATTTACAGGATAATCCTCAGCTTTGTGGCAGCACAGACCGTAACTCCAGCAGATACACGCCTTCATGGCCACGTATTTGGAAAGTTGATATTCAGCTCATTATCAAGTCATAAAATACTGTCAGTAAGTAATACTGTTGGTGAGTTTTAGTGGAGATTCGCTGACCAGGTTAGGATTCGATTTTAAGTGTAGGCTTCAAGTTAAGATCAACCTTAACTCAGAAGGCATTTCTTTAATATTTCATTACATTTCGCTTACAGTTTCTACCTAAAAGCTGCATTGAAAACATCATTTACCGATCATGATAATAAAGTTTGCCTTTATAAAATTTTCTGCCAAGTGGGAAACTTGTATATGCATTTCTAAAAATCTGTTTTTCTCGAGATCCAAAAAAAAAAAAAAAAAAAAAAAAAAGAAATCTATTCCTAATTTTCTCACCAATTTGGAATGTCAAACTTCTCATGCTTGTGCAGTCCCTGTAATTCTTTGGAGAGATACAAGATTTTTTTACCCAACAACAACCAGATTTACTTTATGTCATGAATATAAAATCTGTATCTGCAAAGTAACTAGTAACTACTGCCATTAGATAAATGTAGAAAAGGAAAAACTATTTTTTTCTTCTGAAATACAGTGGAGTGAAAAAAATGTCTTGCAAAATACAACTACATAAGTAAAGTACCAGTACTTCATAACTGTAATTAAGTAATATAATTGAATAATAAGGAGAAAATGTAGTTATGTTGCAATCCATTGCAACATAACTCAGAATTTGGAGTTCGTTCCATTACACTTTTCTGTATTGGAGGCAGGATTTTTCTAGGTTCTGAGTTAAAAGCTTTGGAAAGACTTACTCGATTTATCAGACCTAAACACACCTGACTTCACAACATGGCAGCACACACCATGAATGGTAGAAGATTTACCTTTTATCATTTGGTAGTTGATTTTACTTGACATGTAGCATTTGTGTTTTGAAAAGGTATAAAAATTCTGTAGCTTAACTTGTAATATAATTCAGTTTATTTTTCTCAATTCATGCAGGAATCCATTATATATACAGTATATACATGCATACATACATATATATATGGAGCCTGGGAGAGCTCATGGAGGAAAAAAAAAAAAATAACTCGTTCACACGACTTAACTAATTCGTTCACACGACTTACTAACTTTCAGTGAACCGGAAAAAGTAGTAGCATTTAAAATATGTTCAAGAGATATCAACGATATCAACGATCAACTATATCTGCAAATTTGAGGCCAAGATGAAAATAAAACTGTATTAAATCCGAACGGTCCACAGTGTGTGTGTGTGTGTGTGTGTGTGTGTGTGTGTGTGTGTCAACTTGCACATCTGTCAATATTGAAATACGGGAGATTTTCTGGGACATGACACCTCACGCCACCCCTAACTCGTTAGCATGACTTATTTATTATTTTTTTCTCCTTGAGTCCTCCGGGCTCCGTGTATGTACATATATATATATAATTTTTTTTTTTTGTTTTTTTTGACTGGAACCCATTTAATTTGGGATTCAAGAGAATCAACTTGGAACTTTCCAAGTTGTGAGAACAGTGGGTCACAGCATCAGTGTTTGTTACCTGTTTCTGTGTAGAACCCTCAGGATCATCATGTCCGTTGTGATACCGGACTCCACAGTTTTAACTGTTCAACATTTTGCTTTGCATAGAAACTAGAATAATTTCCATTTAATTGGATATGAACGGCTTTGAGTCTTATCACTGAATCTTGTTGTAGATCCAGTGGTTAGTCTCCAGCTGGTCCTTAGGTGGACCATCTGTCCAGACAGACAGACAGATGGCCGAGCATATTTACAGGCCCCGGGGCCCCAAGACAGACAGAAAGACACTGCAGGGTTTCCACATCAGCCTCCTGCAAACAGTGTGTGTGTGTGTGTGTGTGTGTGTGTGTGTGTGTGTGTGTGTGTGTGTGTGTGTGTATTAACACTCACAAACACACAAACAAGCCATATTTCTGTCTCAGATGCAAATACACATGCAGAATGAGATGTAACTGTCCAGGTGGGAGATGTAACACCAAAAAACCCACAAGTTAAGGATTACAAATTGCCTTTGAAGCTGAGCAAAATAGTTAGGAATGAGTCAGGTGCAGGAAGAGATGCATCCCACCTGTGTATCTGTGTGTGATGGACACAAACAGAAATGTGTGGGTTGTCCAGGGTTTCTTAGAGGGAAGAAAAATGCTTTAAATGATAAAAAAAAAAAACAACAGCATTTCAGCATCTCTCACTCCCAGTCACATGTCCACTAACCGTGATGCTAATTTTCGCTATGTTCAACTCCATTGACTTATGATAAAAACGTTAGCTATCTAAAAGTCCACTAGCTGCAATGCTAATTAGTGCCATGTAAAATCCCATTGATTTATGCTAAAGTAAGAAAAAGAAAAAGAGCTGTTTGTTTAGGAAAATGAACTAAATTCAGCACTTTAAATGTTTATAAATTGTTTTTGTATTATATATTCTGCTTAAAATCAGCCTAAAACTGAGCACATATGACTTTTTATTGCTTTATATGAAATAAACATTAAAAAAAACATTGCAAAATGTATCGCAGAATTTCAGAAAAGCTGCTTTAAAAACATTTAAAAAAACATCGTCGTGAAGTCCTGGAGGGGCTGACTGTGATTTGTTCGGACTGCAGCTCGTTTGTTTGGCAGGTCTGAACACAGCAGTTGTTCCGAACGAACTGCAGCGGTTCATTTGTGGTCTGAACATGATCCGCTGCTTCTAAACAAACTACAAAGCAAACTGTTGATTTATTGGCAGAGACTTTGTGTGTGGTTAAGGTTAAGAAAACACCATTAATTAACAAATCTCATGAATGCTATGAAGAGGTGGTAAGGCATCAAGCTAATGCATGTGGTTTCCATACATTGTCTTGAAATCAAATTCAGCTTCTGTTGTTATAGTTTTCCTGGCATATGGACCAAATGATGACAACGATAAGAAAGTTTTCCAGTTCTGTCTTTGTTCCGTGTTGTTTTTCTCAGCATATTAAACTTTTTCCTGTTTTCATTTTCTTTCTCCTGCTCCCAGAGATTTCTGAACAATGAGCAGAGCGAGTGTTTTCACATGACTTTTTCTGATAGATTATAGTTTGATTTGATGTTTTTCTTGGTGAAACTGAAGTAAAACAGTAAATGCAGAATTGGAACAATTTAATCCCTGATTCAGACCAGAGCAAACGATCTACAGGTCTGAAAAACACCCTGAGTGTTTTTATTGAAATCTTAGATGCAACAAAATATATAAACTGCACTAGAACAGTATCTTAGAATCCTCCAACATCTGCTTAAGCCTCTGGAGTCTCACAATTTCACTTTTCATTTTATTTGGCTTTAATTTGCCACCTTAAAGCTGCACTATAAAAATTAGTAGACAGGACAACAAATTTTGGCTTGTTAAATCTTGACAATTCTGCCAAGTCTGTAAAAACCAAACTTGGTCAGGACTCCAGATGCTCTGGACAGAGTCTGACCTCTGTTCAGTCTGCTTTTCTGAGCTCCAATTCTACTTATCTTACTTATAAGGTAGTGGCCTTTGGCTTGGCACGCTTGACATAATTTGGCCCTTGGGGAAAAAACTAGTTGGAGAACTCTGTTTTAGGGCTTTGAATCTTTGAGCTTGTGTTCATATGATCCTACAGTTTCATCCAAAAGGTGCCCATGTTCTTTCTTAATTTGACAACTGTGCTTCTGAGCTCTCTTACACTGCAGTATCATAAGATAGGTGACATAAAATTCATCACCTTGTCATGTTACATTTGATCAGAGCACAAAGCATTGGCTTTGTTGTGTTCATCTACTGTGTCTGTTAGTGGGTTTTGCCTTTCAGACATACTTAGTTGATAACACGGTGCCCAATTTAATGTGTCTATAAGGTCAAATAGCGTCACACAGCCACGTTTCCTCATTCATAAATGCATTACTATGGTATTTCCTTATTTTGATGTAGCAAAAGTGCTTCATAAAACACACCGTTGCATAAAAATTAAGACCTGTTTAAGTCTGGTGGTAAACTTCCACGGTATGAACTCTGAGTGATGTTTTAAACTGTATTTGCCAGGTCTGATAGATAAGTCCATTCAGCTGATCAGTCAGTTTAGATAAATGGCATTTTTTCATCTGATCTCACAAACATTCTAGTGGCACTGAGCTTCTTCATAAAGTCTCATCTGCTGCACTCTGTCTCTTATGCAACACACACACACACACACACACACCTATCTTAACATCAATGTTAGTGTCAACATGGAGCTCTAAAGCAGTGAATTTAGGTTTTATTCACAGATTTAACATGATTTTGTTTTGACACCAGAGGAAGTGGCTCTTAAATGTGCAGCAGCTCATTTACATGCGGATCTGTATTGGCTTTTACTTAAGACACTCCTCCCAACAATGGCTCGATAATGGGACAATGATGCTCTGATAAGTGTAAGAGAATTTTTATGAATGAGCTTAAATCATCACCGCACTTATTTAATGTAACGCTACGTAGTTACACTATGGGCCAGAAGTCTGAGGCCAAGGCCAACCCCAGATTTAAAAAAAAAAATAAAAATCATCAATACACTTTGTTTTACAACGTATTGCACAGGAAATGACAAAAACACATAAAATAAATGTAATTTATTAGTTTTCTAGAAGAATTAGTCACATCAAAACACTTTGAAGTCATTTCAGGCTCAGACTTTTGTTTGGTCAAAGTTACCTCCTCTGGCCAATCAGAATTCTAAAACCTTTTGCTTCTCTTTTGAATGATGTAATTTTGGCATCATTTTGATGAATGTTTTGGATCATCTCCTATTGAAGAATGAAATTCTGACCAATAATTGGTAACCGGATGGAATGGTGTGTCTTTGAAGGATGGAATGGTAATTCTCTTTCTTCATAATTCCTTTAACTTGGATCTACTTGGGGCATGGCTGCAGAGCAACAGCATGAGCAGACTGTGCAGCATGATGTGGGAGAAGGCAGACAGCAGGAATAGAATGTTAAAACACATCAGCAGGGAGTTGGAACACAACAGGAGTGCTGCACTAATACAGACTGATGCCTTCATGAAAAATCATTTCTGTAGCCATAGCGGCTACATAATATGCTAATTCTTCTTGAAAACTAATTAGTTTAATTTATTGTATATATTTTTGTCATTTTCTGTGTAATAAATTGTAAAACAAAGAGTATATTGATGATTTTTTTTAAAGAAATCTGGGATTGGCCTCAAACCTCTGGCCTGCAGTGTACATTGATTTGTTTTTTTGTTTTTTGTTTTTTAAGGAATTACTCCTCATACTTTGACAGAAGACTTGTTCCTGCGTTGCTAACCCTGCAGTTGTCTATAAGCATCTTGTATCTTCTAATTAAACGTTGTTTCAATTCTGTCAGTGCTTAGCGCCGTCGCCTCATGTGGTTTCCTCTGGGTGACCTGGTTTCCTCCCACATTCTGAACACATGCCGGTTAGATGAGCTGGAAACTCTAAATTGCCTGTAGGCGTGAATGTGAGCGTGAATGAATTTGTCTGTCTTCATGCGTTAACTCTGTGATACACTAGTGACCTGTCTAGGATGTACCCTGCCTCTCGTCCAGTCAATGCTGGGATTGACTCCAGCTCCCTGCAATCCTGCACAGGATAATCAGATACAGAAAATGATGAATGGAATTTCGTCGTGTATTAAATGTGATTATAGAAGTCCTTATATAAGCCAAAATGAAATGCAGGATTATGAATAAATTTTATGCTGGGAATAGTTTCTTTTTTTTCAACTACAAAAAAAAAAAAAAAAAAAATCCTGTAATAAAAGCCAATAAATATTCTGTAATCTAACTTCTTATATTAAGTTTAGGGCTGGGCAATATGGCCTAAAAATAAAATCTCAATTTTTTGTTTTTTCACACTGATGGCTGATTTTTTTTTTGTTGTTTTTTTAGGGGATGTTCTCTAAACTATTTTTTTATAAAAAGAAAACCTATAAATTGTCAGGCTTTCCAACCAAAAACTTTCAAAATAAAAGGTTTTAGCAGCGATGTCCAGCTTCCTGCTAGCTGCTTCACGCCGTGAAGCGTGCAGCAAATGGGTCTGTAACGTTTATAGGAGCTCCGTGCCGTGAAGCGCAAAACCAAACAATTTCCAATGATGAAGAGACGTTACCTTTTTAGAAACGAGCTCATCTTCAGTCCAAGTGTTTGTTAGCATCTTGCTAGCACATCTGACCTGCTGAAAGCTTCGTGGGCATGGCATCAGAGAACATGACGGACCATTGATTGGTAAAGTTGGAAACCGTGTCTGTGTCCGCTGTAGGCGGAGCCGCAGACCCTCACGGACACGCCAAAGTATAAACAAGGCTTGTAGGTTTAACGCACACAAAACGGGAACGGTCTTGATTGACGGAGAGTGACCTGCTACCGCATTTTCCCCGTTAAAAACAGATAGTAGTTAAAAAAAAAAACAACTCGATTTTCCGATTCAGCCATTTTACACATCGTGCCAAAGTATAAACTCGAATTAATCGATTAAATCGATTTATTGCCCAGCCCTAATTAAGTTATTATATTTTTTAAACTCTTAAAAAACTCTTTATAAACTCGTCTAACACTAGCTCAATACTAGAAGTGGTTTATCCAACAGATGTTATTTACTTGTGCATAATGAATGATAATTAAATACATTTAATATGCCTGCGTATTGAGGCATTTCGTGCATGACCTTTGTTAATGTTACACCATTAATTTCAGAGTTGAGTTGTAAAGGAAGGAGCATGATGACGACAGATTTACGAACACACACACACATAGCTGCGTGTTTTCCCTCTTCCTCGCTGCCGCTCACCTTCATCACACACAACACATACACACCTACGCCTTCCTGCCCTCCATCTTTCATGCTTTCTCCTCACTCTCCTCCCTCTGTGATTTGATTCCTTCTCCCTCATCCCTCCTTTCTCTTTGGGTGCTGATACAGTGCACTAATCACAGGCTCAATGAATCAATGACCCGGCCAATAACCATTACTTCAAATTAGAGCTGCTTGCTCCTGTGAGGGAAAGCAGCTGACACTTTCATAAAGGCAGCTTTCATTAGTGGCTATCGACCGGGCCGGCCTGCACAAAACCAGCTGGACAACACACACAGCAGGAGCCACAAACAGTGGGAGATGTGGTGGGGATGGGTGGGGTGTACTTCTAGAGAAAGAAAAGCTAAAGTTGTTTTCAGTAAATAAATTTTAGCTGCATATAAATCCTCCTGGGAGAACCGGGAGAATTTATACTCTGTTAACAGATGCAGATGAATTTGCTGCATCTCAGAGATACTGTATGTGTGTCTGTGTGTGTGTGTTTTGATGAAGGAAGCAGCTTGGGCAATGTATAAAATGGCACCCCCCTACACACACACACACACACACACACACACACACACACACACACACGCTTTCCCTTCCATCTTTTCCACTCGTAAGCAGAGAACTGGTGCAGCAATGTGGGTCACATGTAAATCTGCACGGCGGGTCGAGCCAGCCTCCCCGGTGGGATACCTGAGCTGAGACGTCATGCATCATCTCAGCTGGCTTATTGTAAGGCAGCCACTCATGCTGCTGGCTTATACATCACTTATGTAAGAGCTGCCTCTTTTGCAGTGCTGTTCACGGATTGGCCCACAGATGGCAGTGTGGTATAGGTAGTTTGAGCTGAAACTGCCGTGTTGTTTGTGTGTGGTCTATGCTTGAGACAAAAAGACAGGTCAACATGCACACACACACATCTCCCATCACTCCTTGATCTTTAACAACCTGCTATATATAGAAATATTAGTATGAAACCCTCAAAGAGAGGTTTTGAGTTTTAAAATAGATGTAAGCAGCTAGCAGCCCCATAACCTGCAGTATTCATTACACCCATTATGCTAAAGTGCTGTATTAGACAAACCACATACTGATAATTGTTGCTATTGTTAGAGCCTCACTCGTTGCACTGAGGATGGCGCTACAAAGGTCACGATGTCATTAAAACCAAAATGGTGTGTACTCTTGGGAGAGTGACTGCACAGCAATTTGCATGGCAGTCTGCAGGCTAAATTATGAGATGTTGTTTGGGCAAATGCAGCATCTGTTAAAAGAAAGATGATAGTTGGAGCATGAATGTGCAAAGTAAATCTCATGGCAATGCAATGATTAGATGTCATTTCGTATGTACAAGTGGAGATTTTGGTGTGATGGCTGCCAGAAATATTAGGATTTATTTGTAAAGAATGGATTTATTTATAAAGATGCAGAGGTGTGAGGGTCACTGCACTCTGAGAATCATGTACACAGAAAGGTGATATTCATCATCAGTCAGTAAAATCCACCTCTGGTTCTGTTGATTTTTTGATTTCACAGCTAATGAATAATTCAGCAAACAGCACGTATCGATCTTTGAATTGCTCACACAGTGCAGGACTTCAGATCTGGAAGCAGATCTGAAAGCAGATGAAAAAGACATCATCTACAGACAGGAAATGGCAGTTTTACAGTTAAAATAAATGTAAAATGTCTCTACAGCCTGACAGATCGGAGCCGTGTCAGAGCATGACTGAAAATACAAATATTACCAGAGGAAGAGGTCAGTTTTAATTTGTGTAAATTTTTATCAATGAATAAGCTTGTACAAGTTGACATTCTTTTGTATAATAGGCCCCCTGGCTGCTGGGGCCTGCGACAGAGGCATAATTTTGCTTAATGATAAGGCTAATGCTACCTGAAAATAGAAATAACACATTAGTAATACTGAGATCGTGAGTACAGACTTGTGAAGTTATTGCGTAAAGGAAGTAAAGACAAATTAATGGCAGAAATACTAAGATCTTATGGGATTTATACTAATGTTTTGCAGTCTTTTTCAGAGGTAGCCTGTCAACTCCAGCCTTAAATTTCCATTCGCTTCACAAAATCTTCAGTCCTTCATCACCAAATGCCTACAGAGCATCATTAGAATGGACTGCTAAAGCACCATCAGCAAGAAGGAAAGAAAAGGTACAGACAAGTAAAGAAAAGGAAGTAAGAATGGATTTGGCACTTAATAACAAAAATAAAAGCCTGTTCCTCTTGACAAGACTATCTTTGAATCCACTGGGGAGATGAAAGACCAACAGAGGAAGGAAGTGGAGAAAGCCCAAAACTGATTGTGGATGACTTATGCTCCCGTAAGACTGAAAGGTTACGGACTTCACAAAATGAATTGCTACATATACGTGAGGAGATGCAGGTGTAGGAGTACTGTATATGTTTAACTGCAACAGGTAGTTGTACACAATGCATTTTGCTGGAGGGAAAGTTACAGAATTTAAATGGTCAAGACATACTGGCCCAAATTTATAAACCGTAGCGCATGTTTTACCACATCGCTATGCGCAAATATGACAGCGCAATCACTTTTGCTCATTCATAAACACCTGTTACCGACATATGTTAGCGTTAGCCTTAAAGAGACGTTACTGTGATATTTCCTTATTTACATGTTGCGGTAGTTATTCATAAAACAAACCGACACGCAAAAAATAAGACCTGCTTCAGTCTGGTGGTAAATTTCAGCGGTATGAAATCTGGGTAGCGTTTCAAACTTTATTTACCTCATGTGTCAGTGATCAATAACTTTGATAGATAAACTCACTCAGCTGATCAGTCAGTTTTTAAATGGTGAGTTTTGATCCAATCTGAGACACGTTCAGGTGCTCTGTTAAATATCAGCTCACCTGCTGCACACCTTAACCCCACCCCAGCGCAGTGCGATTGACTGCACGTTTAGCTGTTATTTTAGCGTCAGTCTTTTAAAACGAGGATCTCTAAAGCAGAATGTGTGTTTCTTTTGNTTAGCTGTTATTTTAGCGTCAGTCTTTTAAAACGAGGATCTCTAAAGCAGAATGTGTGTTTCTTTTGCCAATTTGTGGCTTTAAATCCAGATAAATCAGGATAAATGGTGGCTGGTAAATATGCAGCAGCTCATTAACATGCTGATCTTCACTGGTTTTTACCTGAGACACCTCACAGCAACGCCGCCTTCAGGTAACAACGATGCGATGATTATCGTAGGAGAAGTTTTATGACTGTGCCTCAATCATCACAGGCAGCGTTACTCTCCGTATCCCTGTTTTTTATGAATCTGGGCCATTGTGTTTGGCTTAACTGCTTCTCAATGGATATTTTCCTCAACTTTGAGTAAAAAGCTGGAAATATGGTCTGAGCGTGCTTGGCGATGACATTTTTTATCTAATGTGAGCACTTTGGCTACACTCTGGTTGCTTTCCCGTGATAAGCAGCAGAGAACAATTTACACATCGCTCATTTTACGGCCTAAACTATTGATGCGCTGCGCCTTCGTCAGCACGTCATCATAACGTGTCATCAGGAAGTGCCCAGGTAGCCAGAGCTGATACGACCGTAGATAACATGCCAGTTCAAACCTGGTGGCCCTGTTTGACCTCTGACATTCTGCCATCAATCACCTTCCTGCCCAAATCATGGCACAATTATAAACTTGTGTTGAGCGGCTTGGGAAATTGCTCTACGCAGGTTATGCTGCTTCTGCTTACGTCACATTAAAATATTCTCTTTGGTTTTTCATTGGAGAGGTCACCAGCAGGTGGGTCAAAGTTGAATGTGGTTGAAATTGAGGCAGATGAGGAGAATCTGAGTCGAACAGCTCCCAATACACACTAACAGAACGCCCAGCTCAGCGCACCGCTCACATTTATCATCTGAAAGCCTATCAAATGCTAATATTTGCTTCAATAAAATGATCGTTGAATATAGTGCAGCAATATTTCCAGTCATATAAAAACTGTTGTTGCAGGTTTAGACCCAGTTAGGGCCTTGGAGAACTCAATCTGAGCACCCAAAGGTATAGCCAAAGGTTAACCTCTCTGGGGGGAGCAGTAGAATCCTGTTTCTTAGCTGAAGATTTCTCCTCTTCTTCCTGCTCTCTGCACATCTTCCCTCCAGTTCTCTGCACAAGCAAATCAAAATGGTTTCTCATGAAACCCTGTGTAGATTTAGCAGCGACTCAGATCTTGTGTTATTTGCCAGGAGGGTATAAATCTCCCTGTGTAAGGTGTTTTTGGGCACAGAGCACCAGGAGTAGCATCCTGTTTATTCCTGACAAGAAAGAAGGAGAGATACATCTGGAACAAAGCATGTAAAAACAAAGATTCATGCACGTCTGTAAATAAGGTTAAAGTAGCCTCTGTCAAGATACATATTTATTATACTGAACATACGTTCCACCCTCGTTTGACCTTCCATATCAAACCATTTGACACCTGAATCTGCAACTGTACCTTCATATGCATCACTTTATTTACTTATTTTGGCACTATATGAAAAGTTGATGTGTTACAAAATTGACTGAGTGATAATTATTAGTTTATGAGTACACATAAGAGTACTTATTGATTACAGTAGAATTTGTCCTATGCAGTATTACATTTATGAGTTGGCTGTTCAAAATTATTTTCACCAGAAAGTTTGAAAAGTCTTTTCAAACTTAAAGGACCATACCACCATTTTGCATATTTGAGCCTAATATATTCAATTTTCATACATGTAACGTTACTGACAATCATTTCCAAAGCATACTACTGGAACGGTGAATTAAAAATGTTTTTCCTACCTTCCAGACCTCCATTGGTTTCAGTTCATTCTGCTATTAAAATCAACTTGTTGATACTGTAAACGTTCTTGGGATAGGTAATCCATCATCACCAACAAGACGTGTATTCAGGTTTTTTTAGAAGTTATGTAATTTTAGTGTTTAAGTGCAATAAAGAGTGTGGAGTGAATGTATGCCTCCACCGGGGAATATAGTCCCAATAGAAGACCTGCGTTTATGGAAAAATTTAAAGGACCGTGACTTCATAAGGCTGTGTAACTATTAGCAGGAGAAACATGGATTTTTAAGGTGGGTGTATCACTTGAATATTTGATTTTGAAAGATTAAGAGATTTAGCAAAATATCAGGAAAGCTGAAATACGGTTTTATCCTTTGGGAAATGATTGTCAGTAACGTAACATGTATGAATACTGAATAGATTAGGTTCAAACATGCAAAATGGGTGGTATCGTCCTTTAAATTAGCCAAAAAACATGACTGGACGTAGGTGCACAAGTTGGTGTGTCATACACTTAAGTTTAGATGAAAAAAGGAATGTTTTGGACTGTCAGGGACCAAATAATTCTCTTTAAAAGACCAGATTTGGCCCCCGGGCCTCTATGTGCCGACCCCCTGCTGTGTATTTATTCTGTACAGTCTGCTGCGTTGCCAGTTGGGCTTTAAGAAAGCTGTGGGCCTTGGCAGAATCCTGCAGATGTTATACAGAACAATGACAAGCGTTTCATGCCATGATGAGCAGTCTGTACATTTCCAACGAGCAGTTTTTAATACACATTTTGAATTTACACATTAGAAACCTGAATGAAATCACCCAACATTCTAAACCCTGAGTATTGACAAAACATTTTGAGTGTTGAAGTGAATAAGTCAGCATATTGGCAAAGACAAAATGTAATAAAGAAGAATGGAAACTGATTTTTCAAATAAATGCTGACGTTGCGTGACCTTCAGGATCTCTTTCTTATTGTATAATTTCCGTCAGCATAAATGCAGCATTGATATATTGCTGCTGCTCGCTGCTACAGGCCTCCGTTCCAGCCGAAAGACAGACACTTTGCAATATGCACGGACATGAGACACCTTAATTCATTAAGTAATATAAAAGCCTTATTAAGTCAAAAACAACAAGCAGCAGTTTACAAATGTGTTATAAATGCACTTTTATGGAAGCAATCTCATTTCCTCCTTTTAGAAAACAGTTTATTTAGGGTATTTTCAGACAACATTCTTTTTCTCTGGATTCCTTGGATTGAGATGCATCCATCCATATAGGCCACGCCCATTTCTGCCTAACTAGATTGTCCACCATTTTGAATATTATCCAAAACAGTTTTTTTCATAACTACTCCAACAGTTTTAGCTCAATTGACACAAACTTTGGCATGTCTAATGTTGGGATCAAGACAAAAAAGTTCCATTTGATGTTATTTGATATTTTTTCTTGTTTTGCTATAATTGGCTGTGAAAGTTGAGTGGGTGTGGCTCATTCAACAAAACCTGCTATATCTCATAAACAAATTAGTCTATTGTTNTGAGTGGGTGTGGCTCATTCAACAAAACCTGCTATATCTCATAAACAAATTAGTCTATTGTTACCAGACTTGGTGGACACGTTTAGTAGATGTGTGCAAAAAATGAGTCATCAGTCGACCTGGTGGGGGCGCTATAACAACCACAGTTTTTTTTTATGTTGATTTTTTTCCCTTTGAAAGTGCATGAGGAGCTCCGACATACTGACCCCTCCCCCGCTCTTAAACAAACATCACTTTTATGAGCTGTCTGACATCAAACTGAGGAGACAGACATTCTGCTTAAGTGTCTCAATCTTACAAATCGTGGGAGGTACAACAACCAAACCTAGCATACGCATGCATGCTCATACATACATATGCTGCGTTCACAGACCTCGGAAGTCAAATTTTTCCCAGTTGGAAGCTCCAGCTTCCGACCTCAAACCGTTTCAGCCAAATGTAATCAAAAAAGCAGCTGAACACCAATAAATACTGTAAAATTAATTAAACTTGGTAATAAATGCTAACTAAAGTTAGACTACAGAATTGTCTGGTTGTGTTGTTTTACTATGATATTAATCACAGTGGGTATTAAACTTTGTGCAGAGAAATAATATTATGAAATTATTTACACGCATCAATGGCAAACAGTTATTATACACTATAGTTACCATGGCGATATATTTTGACCTTTTTCTTTCAATTTCACACAAGAAAAAATCCTTTATTCACCTTTTAGGTGATCATTTCCATTCACAAAGCTCACTTCCACGGCCCCGCCATGTTGAGTGACATCATACTCGGTAAGTTGGGGTAAATAATTTTGTCCGGGTTTCCCAGCCAGAGCTCTGACTTCAAGTGCTGTTCCGACGCATTTTTCCAAGTAAGAAGTCGGAAAAATCTGAGTTCTGAGGCCTGTGAATGCAGCAATACACAGCAGTGCAGGAAGTTCTGGCAAGGGGCAAGCACACATTACATTTTCTTCAGAAAATATAGACCATTCTAGTTGATGATGCCATCTTACACAAGACAGCAAAGTGAGCCTGTTTGATTTTTCCTGCAGCAATTTTCTGTAATTTTTACACTTTCCTCCTCATCTCAGGGCACTCCAAGTTAGCACTTAGTATATCACAATTAAAGGGAAAATGGCAATCAAAAGTGGATTAAAAAAGGCAATTAAAATCAATGTCGGATGAACTACCTGATCCCAGCTCACTCAAGAGAAATGCCAGAGACTCTAAACGAACTGTACTATCTGAAGAGGACAATAATTTCACAACACGTTTGCTGTTCTTTCTATAGGTGACTGTTCAGGGTGAGCAATTTCTGCTGAGAGATAGCAGGGACCATGGAAAGAAAAGGTCAAGCAGAGGGGAGAGGAAAGTGGATGAAGGAGGAAGAAGAGGTCGACAAATAAGGTAGTTCATATTTTTACACTTTTTCCTCTCCTTGGTAACATCTCTGACTGCGGTTTGAAGCTTCTTGGTGACAGCTTTTTTACATCAACAACAAGAAAATCTAAACTCTGGTTTTTAGATTGAGGAAATATTACACCTTGCTCTCTCACACATGCAGACGCTTTAAGAGCTGCTTCAAGTTAAGTGTCTCAGTCAAGCATATACAAACACCAGCTGTTGCAGGATTAAATGCATAGGACGGGTCTTTAGCAACCCAGGCCCATGTTATGCACCTCTAATTCATTCATTTTTCAAAATTCAGCTCTCAACCTCCTGGTATTCCTCAAACTCTCTGTTTTTAACAGTTTTATGGTTTCAAGTTGTCAAACTTGATGAAAATAATTGTTTTTCTAATGTTTTTNTTTTTAACAGTTTTATGGTTTCAAGTTGTCAAACTTGATGAAAATAATTGTTTTTCTAATGTTTTTCACTTAAAAGTATAGGGTTGCTTCGGACCTGAGGCATGTAAGAGTGTCACTTTTTTTTTTTTTTTTTTTTTNCTTAGGTGGCGCTGTAGCATCACTGATATGATGAACAAACACTGAAACTAGCAGGAAGAAGCTGTTTATGCTGAAAAATATGCTGCTAGCTTACTGCTACAGAAAGACGCTGCAGCACCGTGTCAGGGCTTCATGCAGCATCGCTGTGATGAAGGATCTATAAGTCATTATAAAAATGTAATATGGCTAAAAATGTTTATTTTATTTTATTTGTGTGTGTGTGTGTGTGTGTGTGTGTGTGTGTGTGTGTTTTATCATTCATAAAATGTTCTGNTTTGTGTGTGTGTGTGTGTGTGTGTGTGTGTGTGTGTGTGTTTTATCATTCATAAAATGTTCTGAAAAGTATACAAGCAAAAATATTTCACTTTGTATCTCAGTTTGTGTTGCGTAAGTTATGGGTTTCTAACGACCCGACGTATGTAAGAATGGATGGAAAACGACTCTTGCATTTAAGGTTTAAAGGGGACATATAATAATAGATTTTTATGTTCTTATTTTTTATTTATGGCTCTTTTTTGAACAACTTGCAATGGTTTAATGTATAAAATTCACATTTCTACTCTCTCTTGCTGCAGCACTGTTGTGCATACTGAGTGAAAACAGCCTGTTTTAGTGTTGTCTACAAGTTCCTCCGTTCTGAAAAGGTCTTGCTTTTCTATAGGCATCAACCTCACGTTTTTACACTTTAAGCAAGGCAGACAGTACTACTTTCAGTGATCAGGTGCACTGCATGATTGGATCAACAATCCTTCACGGCTAAAGCCACCGATCTCTGAGCTTACACTGTACGTCACAGTCAATTCGCCCAAGTTTCACTGAAAAAAACATGGCTGTGCCTGTAATTCACAGTGTAGAAGGTGGTAATGTACAGTGTCTTCAAAGTAGTTGTTAACCCAAAAAGAAGAGGAAGTGGAAGCATTGAAAAAGAGTAAATGAATAAGAAAACGCTATGTTGGCAACAAAAAGAAAGGTCCATACTTTCTGTCCATTTGTTGTTTCTAAAGCTGCTTCAGTCACACAGGTGTACTCAGGTACCTTTAGGACTAATATCGGCCAAAATTTCTGATAATCCAGAAATCAATCCGAGCATCCAAGAGTTAAAAATGAAAAACATACAGGTGAATGTTTATATGACACTTGCTTTCCAGACTGATTTCCAAATTCCACATCAAATAGGATTTTTGCCCCCTAAAATGGATTAATGCTGCTTTAAATAATCTATTTCCTCTTTGCAGTTAATGCATTTCAACACGTTTAATCACAGCCTTCACTTCATGCATTTCTGTGTGACATGCAAACAACAACACGACTGCAGCTCATATGCTAAAGTAAAGCATCAGGAACAAATCTGATTATTTACAGGGTATTTTTAAGTTTTAAAAAATTTAAGCCATTGCATTGAAATGCACAGCTTTTTTAATGTATGTTCCATTAACACCACACACACACACACACCCACACACTCAGCTCTCTCTAGTCATGCCAACCAGTCATTATTTTTCATCAACCAAACCGTGATTATGAACTCTGAATACTTTTGGAAAATCATTAGAAAACCGGCAGCTGTGGAACAAACTTTTATACATATTAATCCACTTCATCATGCAGAACACGAGCCATCGCAGATGCAGCACAGATGGTTTCCCTCAAAAATACATCAGAAGGAAAACTAAGCGACGGCTTATTTAAACTTTACACTTTACGATAAATACTGACATGTCAAATGGCCCGTGACACATCATCACAGGTTTCAGCACTAAGCAAAAGGAAAATGTTTTTTGTGCTGCCAACAAAGTGAGTTGCACATCATCCACATGCTTTAATCCCACAAATTTCCTAGAGTGTAACATTCAAACTAATGTAGTGCATTAGCTGTGGGCTGATTAGCTCTGAAGGTCAAGATGTGCTTTTCAGTTTGCATCATTAGAACTTTGACTTGCTAAAAGCTCTGAAAAATGGAATGCAGTACACTAAGCACATCATGGATCAAACACATGAAATATGAATGTAATTTTTTGATGCCTGTGTGCTTCCTCAGGACCGCACGGCTTTGTGTAAAACTTTATTCATTTATTCAAAAGATGTTCCAGCTTTTGGAATAACTTGAAGTTAGATGTAAACACATTTTAAAGTCATTGTCTGTGTCACAGTTCGGTGTGTGTGTGTGTGTGTGTGTGTGTGTGTGTGTGTGTGTGTTTGCGTGTGTGTGTGCGTGCTTGATGTGCCCAGCCTGAAAAAACACAGGACAACACACACTGAGGGTTTTGCCTGTGTGTCAGCACTGCTAACGTTTTGTACAACAAAAGAAGTGCCATTATTCACGAGAATGATGATATGAAAGACTCTCACAACTGTAAGGTCAGACTAAATTTTGATTAGTGTGTCCTTCCCTGACTGTAATTTGTGGCTTTTTTTTTTTTTTTTTTTTTTTTGACACGGAAAGAAATGGAAAAACTGCGGACTCAGCAGATTATATTCTACACTGAACTCATTTTAAAGAGCTTTCTGGCCAATCAGAAGAGGTTACTAGGCAGAATACTCTGGTGTAGCCAATTGCTTGTTTTCTGTGTATTTGTGGAGATGCAGCAGACACAACGGAGAGAAACACACCTTTATCTGAGCTACTTACACCATACACACCAGCTCGTCCTCTCCGTTCTCTCCATGCTGCTCTCCTGGTTATTCCTTCAATTAACAAAAAATCGCTTGGCTTTAGAGCATTTGCTTACCGTGCCCCTTATCTCTGGAATACACTACCACTACATGTTAAAGAAGCAAGCTCAGTTGAAAATTTTAAATCAAGGTTGAAAACCCACCTCTATTCATTATTTTACGGCCTACCTTAGATTATTACTTTTTCAAGCATCCTTTTAACTTTGCTCTTTTAATGTTCTTGTTTTTACTGTAACTTTGCTTTGATGATCTTTTTAATGTCCCTACTTTTTACCTTTACTGTAAAGTGTATCGGGACCATGATGCATGGTGATTTTGCACTTTAAATAAATTGACTGATTGATTGATTGATCTGGCGGACAACGAAAAAAATCAACATTTGAGTTGATTGTAGACAGGAAGTGCTTCAGAGAATGGCCCAGATAGACTTCCTGTTCCAAAAAAAGAGATACAAACTAGTCAGAAATAGCTATAAAATACAGACTATTTACAGGAAATAGCTAACTATTTCCTGTAAATAGTCTGAACTGCTTTGTGCGCATTTATAACAAGTTGAATGACATTTTCCAGTTAAAGCATTTAAAGTGTGTTTTTGTTAGTCATATATTTTGGATTATTGAGAATTTTAGACCTTTTGAATTGGCAAAATGAGTCACACTTAATGCCTCTCTCCAGAAGTGCTATCTCTGTTTGAAATCAGAAACAAAGCTTTCAGGGCAGTTCAGGACCCAAGGGTTTGTCTTACATCTCTACAGGCATCAACCTTATGTTTTGACATTTTGACAATGTTCAGCACAAACTCCAGCAAATTACACTATACATTTGAGGGAAATAACAAAAACATAACATTATGAGGCGGTTAAGTAGCCTCAGGCAAAAGCATTGAAAGTGCAGGAGCATTTTAATCAAGTTTTCAGTTACTGATTCAACACTTCCAAAAGGATTTGTTCCCACTGAGCCTTGCCGACAGCCAAACGATTGTCTGCCACCGACTGGACAGCAGAGCAAAAAAACCGCAGGACACGAAGCTAAGTCCTCATTCTCCCCTTCCTCTCTGTCTTTCGCTTTATCCACAATAATCCCAGAGAGCGCTGGATAATAATGGGTAATGGATCTGCCGACCCGTTCCTCCCCCCCCACACGGAGTGGATGCTGAGGGTGCAGGTTCCTGTGTCTCCGTTAACATGCTGTGTCCCCAGACCTTGTCCCAGTGAGGCCTTAGCCACAGCGATTAGCTGGCTAACAGGATTACCCTGCCCTCCATCCTTCCATCTATCATTTGTTATCCTTTCCTCCTTTGGCGCTGGGTTTGCCTCCTGTGCCAGAAGTTCTGGAAGAGCGAGGGAAGACATGTCAAAGTGTTCATAAGGGAAAAAGTTCAGCAACAACTGTCAGCGCCAGCAGTCCAGACTGAAATGGTGAGTCAGGTATCTGACTTATGGCTGCAGTGATTTTAGGTGCATCGTGAGCAGAGGTGGTAGAGTAGCCAGAAATTGTACTCAAGTAAAAGTATTGTTACTTTATAATAGTAACTCAAGTAGAAGTAAGAGTAGTCACCAAAATAATTACTTGAATGAGAGTAAGAAAGTATCTGTTAAAAAGATTACTAGAGCAGTGAGTAACTTTGATCAAGCTTATTCTTTAGAAGAATCAAGAAGCTATAAAGTGCTCATCTGAGGGGAAAAAATGCTACATAGCCACATGTAGCTTCTAATACAATCCAAATCATATCATATAAAGAAACAGCAGACAGTAATAAATNAGCCACATGTAGCTTCTAATACAATCCAAATCATATCATATAAAGAAACAGCAGACAGTAATAAATAAGATATTTACCACAAAACAAATCATGACAATTCTGGCCCCAAGACAGTTAGCTAGGTTAGCTTCATGAACTTATTCAGAATAGAACAGGAAAAGTTGAGCTAGCATTACCAGCAGCAGCTAATTAAGACAGTTAGCTAGGTTAGCGTCATGAATTTACTCAATAGAACAGGAAAACTTGAGTTAGCATTAGCAGCAGCAGCTAGTTAAGACAGTTAGCTAGGTTACTTCATGAATTTACTCAGAACAGCAAAACTTGAACTAGCATTAGCAGCAGCAGCTAGCTCAGTAGCTAGCATTGCAGCTTACCACCACGTTTTCTCAAGTTCCATGTTGATTCTTAGAAGCTGAACTGTCACATTTTTAGGTAAAAAACAAAGACGCAACGCGTTATGTAGCTGTTGGTTTTAAGGGCCGGTGGTGAATATGGCCAGATGAAAATGCCAATTGTACCGGGGACGAATAATTCTGTATTTGTTGCTGTTTCTCTGCGCCAGCCTTTCTCTTTTTAGAATCCATTTTTCTTCTAAGCACTAAGAAAATTATGAAAGAAAAAAATCGTGTTTGCTTAGTTTAAGTTCATTTTAATTCATATTATATTATATGTAAAGGCACCGGCTGGCCCACCTATCAAGCCGTGTCAACCCATCGTTGTCATGGAGATGACAGGACGCTGAATGTGATTGGACCAAAGCTCTCACACACACACACACANCTGCAGTGGAGAAAGTGGAGAATTTTGACTCGTTGCGTCGGAGCGATGTCTCACAATTAATAAAAAAGTAACGTAAAGAGTCGACCAAATGTAACGGAGTAAAAGTATATGTTTTTCTTCATAAATATACTCAAGTATGAGTTAAAAGTATCCTGCAATAAAACTACTCAGTAAAGTACAATTTTGTGAAAACAGTAAAGTAAATGTAACGGAGTAAATGGAACACGTTACTACACACCTCTGATTGTGAGGCTGTTTTTCAGATTTCTCTCTCTCTCATTGCTGAGAGATGCATAACAAAGTGATTTTAGAATTCCAAAGCATTCAGAGTGAATTAGCAGCCCATTTCATTTAGAAAACCTTGGAGAACTAATCACTTCGAAAACACCACTCTCCATAATAAAGCCACTTCATGAAAACAGATTATTTTTGTTTTTCACTTGCTGTCTACACTGCTGGGGAGGGAGAGAGGAAGGTTGTTAGACAGATTAAAGGCAGTGCTGTGCTGCTGTGCTGACCCAACCAGGTGGTCGATATCCTAACAGAGAAAAATCAAACGTCCCCTGATATCCAATAGCTGTGGGTTATTCAGTACATTTCAAACTACTTGGATCTCGAACCTTTCCAGAGGCATGAGCAACTCTTTTTGACTGATGCTCACAAGCAAAAAATCCCCAAAGCTGGGAGAATAATTATTCTTATCCTCAGTTGGTGTCAGTATTCAAACCAGATCAGATATCAAATCCAGTTTCTCATAAATCCCTCTCCTTTTCTTCTCCTCTTCAGTATCAGCTCGCAGTGGACAACCTTAATAACTTACCGTGTCACCCTTTGCTATACACTGAATCTTGAATTAAAAATTTTATACTTTGCAGTTCCTTGAGGCATTAAAGTATATTTTATGTAAAACTTAAATATGCAGTCAGATCGTGGCCACCGGACTGGAAAAAAAGCTGGAAGATGTTTCACCGTTCATCTGAAAGGCTTCTTCAGTTCTAACTGCAACAGGAAATAGTGGCATTTATCTACATGTGGCAGACATGCGTGGAATGGTTCATTGGATGTCGTTGAGCACAAGTACCCAACCACATACACATCACCAGGCCCGGGAGGGGTTGAGGAAATGCTGGTGGACTGTAGACAGCAGACAAGTGGTGTCTCAACCCTTCTGACCTGCTCAGGGAAGGCTGTCCAGTTTGACATATGCAGCCTCTTTAACACGTCAAACCATCTGTCCTCTCTGTCTCAGATATAGACATTCTGAACGTTCATATCTGAGCCAACCTCCACACCTGGACCTGGTGGTGATGCAGATGTGGTTGAGTCCAGAGAGACTCGAGTGTCCCAGTGGAACGTCACAGTGATGAGCACATCTGACAAATGGAAACAAGGTCAAGGTCAACTTTATTCGTCTCCAAGGAGAAATTTGAGGCATCGAGGAGCTGTTCCATCCACAAACATCCATTCTACATTCAAACCTCAAAACAGCTGTAACACACCATCCTGAAAGCTAAAGTGCCATGTGCTATAATACATACAATAATACATACATTGCTAGGATAAAAAACTACAGTACTAATAAAAAGATCAAAATACAATCTGTGTATCAGCTGTTGCGTAAACCATGCAAAATATGAATACATCATCATGTCAAGACACGATCACAGTACCTATAATCACAATTAATACAATATCAGCTAACATAATAATAATATTAAGAGTATAAAACGAGTAAAAAAAAAAAAAACCAAAAAACAAATACCTGTTCCCTATACAGCTACAACTGAAGAAGCCTTTTGGATGAAAAGCAAAATGTCTTCAAGTAATTTTTCCACATCTCGTTACCTGGATGACTGAGATGAAGCTTCAGAGACGCCTGGTGAGACATTTCAGATGAGGAGGGTCTGTGGTCCTCCTCAGACTGCTCCTCAGATCTGAAACCTGACCAGACTGAGAATTATTCAGCAGCTGCCAAATCAGGTTTAAAATCAGTACTAACTCTGCTTGAACCAACAGTCAGCACAAAGTTTTGCGTAATGTGAGCAGTTTAACGTTCCTCGGGTATATTCTGAATTTGACCCGATGTTTTCAACCCTGACCAAAGCTGCTGTTCTCTGCCAATAAAAGGACAAACTAATGTTTTGCAGCCATCTGTCATGCCTACAGGGGGGATGCTTGTTACTGACAAAACAGACTTTGGGTGGAGTCTTCCTCTAATGGGGGCAAATGTACTTAAAACACATTGGGCCTCATGCAAGAACATTTTCGTATTCTTAACTTTCTCTTACTTTTTTTCGTACGGTGGGCTCGTACGGGATTCAGCAAACGCTCCTAACTTCAGATAACTGCGTAACTCACCTGCATAAACGTGATGAATGCCACCATACGTAAAGGAGCGCGTGTTCATGAGGTTTGTAAATTAGCATAATTGCACGCCCCAATAATACCATATAAGGCTACACGTACTGCAGGAACAGCGACAGACAAGTCTGTCTGTGGAGTTGCAGCGACATGATAATCTGAACTGTGAGAACAACGATTCATATGTTTCTGCCAATATATCAACACGCTAAAGACACGCTCTCTTCCAGGGCCTGACATGCTAAGGCATCTACATCAGCCATGACGCACCTGATTAAACTTCCTGTTAAACCTTATACACAGAGACAAATTAACCTTCAATTAGTGCATAATTTAAGTTGTTTTGCAGTTTGAGGTGTTCATATTAATATTTCAGTGTTATATGCCTATAATAGCATCAATAATCAGTTTAAATTCATGATTATGCTATGAATAAATTTAGAGTTATCATTCGAATTGCAGGACAATGTGAACATAATTTATATAGGATTTTCAAATTCAAAATTGCTTCAAAGCATTGAAACATACACTCTGTAGTGAAAAACGTAGGTTTGGATAACAGCAGACAATACTCATGACTATACACCAGGTCTGAACTCCTAAGAGAAAATTCAAAATACGAGAAAATTGGTGAATGCAACAAGTTCTCCTGAATCACCCGTACGAGCCACTTAAGAACAAATCTGTTCGTACAACTGGTTCATGCATGAGGCCCATTCAGTAAAAATACACAACCTGTGTACTACACCCTTTAAAACTGACAAACCGAGCGAGGAGTGACGGAACAGCGATGTAGCCCTCTGAGACAGAAAAATAACTGAGCCTAAAGGTGCCATTTATATCTGCCTTTTACTTCCTACACGGCTGTGTAGGAGAGAGGAAGTGGGATATCGACGGCTCATACGATGACAAATTCACAAACAGCCCACACTCATGTTCCACCTGGCAGCATGCACGGCTGTGATTGGCGAGTTCAAACTCAGCTGATGTGCAGAACTGACAAAATGCACCGACAGATTTTTTTTGACACTAACTAGCATGAATTTACAGCGTGTCGTCTTATCTTATTGGACAAATCACGCTGGAAAAATCTACTTCACAGATTAGGATTCACAGATAATTAGCATGGCATTTACTTGACAGCAATTAGTCTTTTCCTCATGTTATTATGCTGAGCAGAGGCTAATCCTGCAATTATTCCCTTATTTGTACTATCAACAAACAAATATTTTTATCTGACTCCAAATTCTGTTGTTATCTTATAAGTACTTCAAAGTATAATTGCACAGGTGTACTGCCAAATGAAAAGGTTGATGTTTTTGTGGATAAAGCAGCCAAGACATCAGATAAAAGCTAGAGCCCTTTAGCTTTGAAGCCTTCAGTCTGCTCCTGAATAACAATGGACCAAGAATACAATAGTAAATAGTAAAAAAACATCTTGAAATTGTACCCAGCTAGCATAGCATTTCCATTTGAATATGTGCTAATGTCTAATTGTGTCTGATTTCCTTTCTTGAAAGAACATGATTGATTAGTTTGATTGGAAACTACGTGCACACATTTATATGATTCAGCTCCATTCAGCTTTTGTTTTTACTACTACATCAATTTAGCTCTATTATAACAATCAGTGTTTGAAATACCTCCGACATAGCTGCTCAGGCTTCTCTGGCTTGTCATAAATAGAGACAGAATAAATTATTAAATTACATTGGCCACTCATTTTTCTCTGAGCAGGCAGAGATTTTTTTTTTTTTTTTTTTTTTTTTTGGTAGTGCCAAAAATATCACGTTTTCTGGGATAGTACTGTAATAATAGTATAGTAATAGTATTTTTTCAGTTATTAACAGCTGTTTTGGATCAGTAAAAAATAGTTGTCTCAGCAAAAATCCCTGTTTGCTGTGATGGATTATGTATATAAGCATGTTTCAAGTCCTACAAGTTGATTTTTATAGCTGGAACCAAATGTAGCCTGGAAAAAAAATTGTGAAATTTACCGCTAAGTAGTATATTTTGGGAAATGGCTGTCAGTATCATAATGTGTATATGGATTGTATATATTGGACTCAAACATGCCCAATCAGCGGAATAATCCTTTAAGTTATCAACTCTTAAAATATTATGTTTATTCAATTCAATACTTTATTGCCATGTCAACACAAAGTTGATAGGAATTTGTCTCAATGCGCTCACAACACACAAACACACAATAAATAAACAACAGTCAGTGATTACACATATACATCTGATAAATCTAAAAAGTGAGTCCTGAGACTCATTAAAAATGCTAATTAGCAATAAATAACAGCTNTAAATCTAAAAAGTGAGTCCTGAGACTCATTAAAAATGCTAATTAGCAATAAATAACAGCTAAAAATAATTGTCATAACAATAAAATTGTCATAACAATTACAAAGAACAATTAAAAACGAGGTCTTTAGAATAATTTAAGGCATGAATTACAGATGTGTGTGCTGTTCCTGAATCTGATCGTCTTTGAGGGGAAGATTTCAGCCTTTTTCCCGAAGGCAGAAATTTAAACAGAGAGTTAGCAGGACGCGACGGGTCTTTTAAGATTTTTAAGTTTTTTCAGACGTGACTCATGGATTTCTTTGATCTTATTTCATAATAACACTTTTATTTTCATACTGCCCCATTTTTCAAACGTCTCTTATTTCACAGCGACGTTTTTCATAATGTCATATTTCATGATGAGACTTCATGAGATTTGAGGGCCAGTGGGCGTGGCTAGTGGGCGTGGCCTTATGCTGATGTTTGTTCCTGGTTCCAGACAAGGCAGACAAATTCAAGTCAAAACTTTCTACTAAAACTATTAAACTGTCGCCAAATTCAGTTTTGAGTTTTTTTTTATGCGACAAAGTAGCTGCTTACAATTTTAATGTATGGTTGACTGATTAAAATAATGCTGAATTAAAAATTGGTTTGGTTTCTCTCTCTCTCTCTCTCTCTCTCTCTCTCTCTCTCTCTCTGTCTCTCTAACACACAAATCAGGTGTTAAATTCTAATATTCGTTCATTTATTTGAAACAACAGAAACTTTCTATCTAAAGTTAAATTATTATTTTGCCTGGTTAGTGTGTAGTGTTAATTACAGTTAACTGTTATCACCATGGTAACGGGATGACCAGTCAGCGGAGAAGCTGCTCGCTGCTGGGAGTCTCTAGCGGAGCTTCTCGTCTCCGAAAACGTTGAAACCAATTTTTAATTCAGCATTATTTTAATCAGTCGACCATATATTTGAATTCTACTTTCTCATATGAAAAAATCTCAAAACTGAATTTGGTGACAGTTTAATCGTTGTAGTAGAACTTTTGACTTGAATTTGTCTGCCTTNTCAAAACTGAATTTGGTGACAGTTTAATCGTTGTAGTAGAACTTTTGACTTGAATTTGTCTGCCTTGACTGGAACCCGGAACAACGGAGCTGCGTAAGGCCACGCCCACTGACCTCAAATCTCGTGATGAAATCTCGTCATGAAATAAGACGTTGTGAATACGGTAATATGAAACACAAGAGACAGTTGAAAAACGGGGCACTATGAAATAAAAGTTATTACGAAATAAAAATGGTGTTGTGAAATAAAAAAGAGACTTAAAAACGGGGCATAAAGGTGTTATTACGAAATAAGATTTCATGATAAAAATGATTTTTGCATAAAGTTATTTATTTCATAATGTCGTTTATATTTATTTAATTTTGGCGTTCCATAATCATCAGACGGTGAAAGTGGTTTGTTGGGTAGAAAAATCAGAGATGTTCTCAGGTTGAGACTTGTGGAAGATCTGCTGAAGCGGAGTGCAGACCTGCTTTATCTCCAGCGTGGGTTTAGCAGCTGCTGCTTGTTAAGTACAGCTTGTTCTGGTCAGCATATGTCAGTGGGTATAACCCCCCTGGTGGCCTGAACGTGCTGAGCGCATACTAACACACTTCTACTACAGAGTACTTACACTTCACTCCACCTGTGTCAAGGGCTTTATAATCCTACTCCAGCTCTCTCTGCTCTGATCCGTGTAAAACATCTTATATTCTGGTTTGTGGTTTTAATTCACGGCAAAATACTTGAGGCGTAATGGTTTTTCTGTTATGTTGCCTTCACATGCTCCTCTTGAGCTCAGATTGTCCAGTTTGCAAGTCGTGATTATCATGCGAGGCATTCAAGCCCCACGTGTGGTAATCATGCTTTTTGGTGAGGAAGTAACCAGAAAAATGGAAACCAGCTTTTTCTGGGTAGCAATTGTTGAATGTAAGCAGCATGGATGTGTGTATTAGGATAAAGTACCTTTAAAAAATTACTGCATTACAAGTAAAATTCACCCATAAGAAAAAAAAAATACTTGAGTAAATACTTAAGTTTACTAAAGTATCAAAAGTATTATTTTGATAATAATTGTATTCTAGTATTTAAAGTAATTTATGTCTTGCACAGATTGCAAAATTAAACTCAACCATAGTTTTGAGAGCTCTTAGCATTATTGCTAATTACAATTAATTAATCAAATTATTACTTTAACCATCAATATTTAATAACCTAAATGTGACACATGACTTACATCGTCTCTACTTCTCATTATATCGTCCTGTGAAGTGAAAAAATATATTGATATTTGATTTTCCACATTTGTCAATACATGCTAGCTTACGCTGCTAACGTATACAATTAGCGTAGCCAGTGACAATATACCAAAGGCTTAACGCTAGTCTGATGTCTGTGAAAAATTCATGACAAACTCTGTTACCTTTTAAAGAATTTATTTTGTAGAACCAACCTGTACTGAAAAAAGATATAAAAGTATATATTTTATTTCGGAAATGTGGTAAAGTAAAATGCTTACAAAAATATAAATACTCAAGTAAATGCTTTACACCAGTGCTATACAAACTAATTAACAGGTGTATTAATTAGTTTGTTTATTGTCATTTTAATTTTGTATTTTCCCCTCCAGACTTATTAGTATTATGTCTGTATGTTCTTTGTAACAGACATGTACAGGATTATTTGGTATTTTTAACAACATGCCTAATCTAAGATCAATGTGGTCACAAAAAATTAAGGATTGTGACTTTAACATTTGTTACGATGTATTTTCTAAGCTAATCCAATGCATTTTATTGGCCTGAGGTAAGGTAAACCTGTGCAGAACTGTGGAATCCCCCAGATTTAAAACTTTAAAACCACACACACACACACACACACGCACACACATGCACACGCACCAAACAAAATGACCTGCGTGACTTGTTGGAATGAAAAGGCTTCTTGTGACATATCAGTTTGACCCTGGATTCACCAGGTCACAAAGCCACATCTCCCTACCTCTCTCTCTCTCTCTCTCTCTCTCTCTCTCTCTCTCTCTCTCTCGCTTTGTGCGTGTGCGTGTGTGTATGTGTGTGTGTAGTGTAGCGTCAGGGCTAATCTGGGGTAAGTTGACATTCTGATAAATCTCCTGGCGGCCTCCGCTCTGCCCTTTCACAGCTGCTGACTGTGGTAATGGAGAGTGGAGATACAGGGTCTGCTGCGTCTCTCTCTCTCTCTCTCTCTCTCTCTCTCTCTCNGTCTCTCTCTCTCTGTCTCTCTCTCTCTCTCTCTCTCTCCATCCCTCTCCATCTCCCGGCAATGAGATGCAGTTGCAGTTGTAATAGATGGATGGAGGTCTGTATGGTCTGCAGTCCTAAGTGAGGCAGCAGTTTGCTTTGACTGTATTGTAAAGGGCTTGTTAGCATCAGCTCTGCTTGTGCCATTAAGCAAGGCACTAGTACTGATGCATGTTGACTATCTCGTCACATTGTTTACTCCTGAGAATTATTTAACATTGAATATTAAAATCATATGAATACTTTTGTTGAATTTATGTGCTTTTCCGTGATAAAACGTTGATTTTTAGAGCTTTTTGTTGAGCAGACACAGATACAGTCGAGTTGCAGTTCTTTTAAAATCCAGCAGAGGGCACTCACAACTCACAGCATCCAACACATTGATTTCTGTCACACATAATTGATTAATGATTTAATCAAAATATTTGCATACCCTTGCACAGGGGGAAACTGCCTCAGGAATGATTAAATTTGAACATTTCATAGTGTACTTTTAAATGAACTCTCTTGAGTCCTTCTTATCGCCCGGGTTAAGATATCCTTTTTTTTTTTTTTTTTTTTTTGAGGCTGTTAATTTTTCATAGCACATATAGACAAGTGGTGGAAAAAAGCAGTGGAAAGTGCAGATGTGGAGCTTTAGCACAGAACCTCGTATATCTGCAGACCACGTAGAAGCACAGATATCATCACTGGAACATTTTGCAAAATGTTACGAGGTTAGGCAAAATACTTTGGCTAATCATCTGTTTTGTCTGTGCATCTTCATCCTCCACAGACAGAAAACAGAACTTTATCTGGCAGACGAGCAAAACAGGGAAAAATAGCAATACAATGAAAATCAACAGTTGGACTAGACAGGAAGTGTTTCAGAGAATAGCACAGACAGACTTCCTGTCCAAAAAAAAAAAGAAAAAAAAAGAGAAAACAGTTAGAAATAAGCAACTAAATGGTCTGAACTGCAGATATTTCTCCAACCTTTGACTTTTATAACACATATAAGGACATTTTTTCCAAGTAAAGTCATTAAAAAAATTTTTTTTTCATAAAAAAATTATAAATTTATATGGCGCCTTGGGTTATTAGAAGCTTTACACCTTTTGAACTGACAAAATGATAACTTGTACTTACAGCTGTGGTTGTGCTGAAAAGACGAGACCATGCATGAGGCTGAAGACATTTATTTAGATGCTAAACAAAGAAAAAAAAAATAAAAGAGGAGGAAAAAACTGACAATTTGAGCAAAGACTCCAGAAGGTTATTGAAGTAAATTTCACCGTGGGCATTTTCAGGCCACACGGCTAATATTTAGGCTGTTGTCAGACAAAATCGACTTATGTATGATTATGTATGACCTCCTTTCGACATAATCATCTCCTCCGTTTCTAAATATTCCTCCTGTATTCTTCTCTCTCTCACACACACACATATTTACAACAAATAAGCTGCAAACACAACAGAAAATGCCTGCATGGATTTAACCTTAATGTATATAGATGACCCTTCACCAGCAAATGGAGGAGAGAATTGTAGCCAGAGGCAAACCAATGTTCACCGTACCCTGATGTGTCAATAATGGAAAGTTGTTTTGGCAAGGGTAATTAGTCACTGTGTGGCCTCCATGGAGAGGAGAGGAGAGAAGGAGGGAAGAGGAAAAAAGGGAGAGGGAAGGAAAGTGGAGAGGAGAAGGTAAGAATTGGTCTAGGTTAAAAGAGGAGGAGGAGGAGATGAGCGAAGGAATAGAAAAAAGGGAAGGGAAATTAATGGACAGGAGAGGAAACTATTAGGAGAGGAGGAAAGGGAAGGAAAAAATGAGGAAGTGAAGTAATGAAGAGGAGAGTAAGCTATAATAAGAGCTGAGGGAAAGAGGTGAGGAAAAGGTAAAGAGAGGAGCAAAGAGGCAGATTAGAGGAAGATAATGGAAATCGGGGAGTAATGGGAAGACAAAAAGGAGAGGAGATGAAGCTGATGGAAGCAGACGGATAAAAAGAGTAAAGAATGCGGAGGTGGATAATTATTTCTTTATTTCACTGCATATTATAAGAAGAAAGCTTGAGAATCCTTGAATGTTCTCTAAATTGTTCAGCTATAAATATGAAGTCATGAAAAAGAAGAAAGTGAATTAAGGAGCAGAACTATTAAAGCCTTTCAATTCTCCAGCCATGCTGCTGGATCTCTGTACGCTCCTAATGTTCTTTAATCCACTGTCAGCTTTGAAATATTCTGCTTCTTATGAATAATTGTGAAAATGATAATTATTTCCTTTGTGTATTTGTGCGAACAAGTGTGTGTCTCTGCACTCTGATGTTAAAGGCTCATTGCTGCTTTCTCTCTTTAACCTCCTGTCATTTTTGTCATTTTTCATTGAATTTAGAGAGAGAGATAGAAGAGATAGATAGAGAGAGAGAGAGTCAGTCACTTCCCCAGCATATAAATAATAAATAATCAAGGCAAACTCTAAAAGATGTGGTTGCATGACACTTTTTGTTTTCATCGACACGTTAAATCTGTCGCTTTTTATGAATCATACTAGAGCTGTCGCGATATCAAATTTTCATGATATGATTATCGTGGTCTAAAGAATTCACGATAACAATATTATCGTGATTTCTATAGAAAACCTGAAAAAAATAATGATAATGCTAATAATAATGCTATCAGTCAAATTCATCTTTAACTTTGTTTAGAAATTATACTTTATTAAATTTGGAATTTTTAAAACTTAGAAAAATAAGGAGAAATAGGGAATCGGAATTAACAGTCTCAAACTGTGACTATACTGCACATTACCTTATTAAATCATACTTTTCCATCAGATTTAACAGTAAGGAAATACTTGTGCTTTTAACATAATATCATGCATTATCATAAGCATACTGACTTTTAAAACTGGTAAATTACGTTGTGACTGTCTGCAGTATATGACCTTATTAATTTATACTTTTCCATTGGATTTAACAATAAAGAAAATTGTGCTTTTAGCGCAAAATCATCTAATTATCATAAACATACGGATTTTTAAAACATACAGCATATGGACAGCATAAGGACAGCATATGGACTTTTTTTTCGAGTTTTTAAACAAGCAAATTTGCGCATTTAAAAACACGAAATAAGCCCCTCGTTTTTTTTCTTCATATGGCCCTAATACGCCGTCTTACGATATATATAGAAAATTTAAAAAAAAATGCTATTATTCAAATTCATCTTTAACTTAGTTTATTGTGCGTTTTGTCTCTTTTAGTCAAATGAATTAGTCTCCAAATAGGAGTGTAGGAGGTGGAGAGAGTCTGTAACCAGAACTGTACAAAAGCTCCAAAAACAGCAATTCCACCTTAAGGGATCGTGTAAAGGAACCAGATGACCTGAAAAACAAAAGATCCACAAATCTAACAAATAACCAGGAGAGAGACAATCCTGTCAAGTCCAACGCCATGATAACTTAGCTTTAGCAACACAACTAAGACCTTCATGGAACATTTCCCGTTTCAGGGCTAGCAAGCTAACTGCTACTTCCTGTCTCTACCGTGGTGAAATCTGCAGGATGATGGAGGTGAAGGTGGTGAACAGGTTGGTGGTATCGCCCCCTTTAGCGGTTCCTGTCGATCGGCGTTTCCTGCAGACTGGGGCGTCTACCAACTTCCTGTCTTTGTTACTGAATCCTAAAAACTCCACACTGGCCACTAGCTTTTTTCAGGTTAGGGTAGAGCGTCTCACTCTCGTCTGTCAGCTCCATCATGATTTAGTGCTGCAGAAGTAGCCACGTACTGTGGTAGTAGCTAGCTAGCTAGCTAGTTAGCCGTTCTCGCTTTGTCTTCCTCCCCCAATGCTCATGGGCGTTGGGGGAGGAAGACAAAGCGAGAATGGCTAATCAGCTAATCAGATCAGCTAATGGCAGCTTAATTTCCCCAAAATCCGCCATGTACAGTATGTACAGAAAATCCTACAGAGAGAAACATGTTTAGTTCATGTGTGTTTCCATGTCTTTGAGTTTGATTGACAGCGAGTTTAAACACGGCCGTCCTTATCGCCATCTGCTTATCTATAAGTCATGCATCTGCTGCACGTTTATATGCGCATGTTTATGTGCTCTTACCATAGAAAAGCACATGCAAAACACAACCCGTGTCCTTTCACGTGTTTGTGAACCTGGTGAACTGCATCAGCCAGGCTGGCTCCAATCATCACGACACAGTAATTGTAATCAAACCCTTTAAAGGGTGATGACGTCACCAGTGCAGTGAGGAAGCTGTAAAACTGCTAATCAATGTTTTTTCTTTTTTTAACTCCTTTTCTCTGCCTTCCAGCTCAGTATTTCTCTCTCTTCTTTTTTTTTTCCTTCTCTGACACGTTTACCGACTTTCAAATTCTCTCGCTTCTGGAAATTCATTGACAAACTGTTTAGAGAGTAAAAAGTATAAAACAAATCTGAAGTGTAATCAATCAGAATGTGGATGTGGAGTTGCAGAGATGGATTACTAAGCAAATAATGTGTGTGTTTGTGCGTGTTTGTATGTGTGTGTGTGTGTGTGTAGGAGCTGGTTTGTTGGATCTGAGCAGGCTGGAGGGTTTCCTTTGTTCGCTAGCTTCAAAGTTATTTGCTCTCAGGCTTGTTTTAAACATAAAGTCAAACAGAGTAGAATAAAATACATCGAAGGAAAGCAACATCCTCCTAAATAACCCGGTCCACTGGCTTTCTTATTGTCTACAGACGTTTACTTTAGCCTTCATTAAACTTTTATTTGTTTGAGGTATATAGATGGATTTAGTCCCATTTGTCTGTTTCAATCTGTTCCAGCTACATCACCTCAAAAGCTTATCCTGCCACATCTTCTTTTAACACCGTTTTACAGGAGTTATGTGTATTTTTTGTGATGTCCATTCGATTTTAAATGGGAATAACGGCACACAGTTTCACTTTCCCAGTTTGCTCTGCAGTGCATAGAACGAAGAAGAAAAAGAGTTTGATAAAGAAATTAATCCACGCTGTCACACCTCACCACACCTGTCTAAGGCTGGATTCACACGCTAAGCGTTAGCATTGCGTTGACCTGGGCGTTCCATTATTGTGTATTGGGAGCTGAGCGGTGACTGCTAACGTCACGCCACCTTGAGTGCCGCGCGACGCTCAGATTCTCCGTTTTGACGCAGCGGTCAACGTTCATTTAAATGAACTGAATTGAAATGAAATGAACTGAAATGAATTGACCTTTCCGACGCTGACCTTTCCAATGCGCAACCAATCAGAGTGCTGCTGTATGTCACGTAACCAGAAGCACAACAACNGCTGACCTTTCCAATGCGCAACCAATCAGAGTGCTGCTGTATGTCACGTAACCAGAAGCACAACAACAATGGAGGAGGAGCTTATAATCTGTAGGGTATAAAACATAACTTTAAAATCGTATTATGATCTGGTAAAAAAAAAAACGGACGTCAGGTTTGAAATTGTTAATATAACGTCTGAAATGTGAGGTTTAATGCACCACATTCACTGTTTTTTGCTTTTCTTCTCCTAATAAGAAGAGCATTTTTGTTTTTTGCAATGTACATGTCGCTACCTGAGTCAAAACTGAAATCCGACTTTAACCACTAATGTGCAAAGATCACATCTAGGCTACATCGTGTCTTTACAGTCCATGGTAACTGTTAAAATGTCGTTAGCAACAAGTGCTTCCTGTCAGCGCGAGGTTGAGCGGCGCTGCTCAGACTCCGCTCATGTGCAGCAGAACCCTGAACGCCCAGGTCAGCAGCAACGCTAACGCTTAGCATGTGAATCCGGCCTACTTACTGCGTGATCCCACCCCGCTGCAGTCATAAGAACATTCCACTACTTCCTGTTCCAGCAAAAATATTGTTGGTGAACATAAATCAGTTGCACATTAGCAGCAGGGTTGTTTTGTTGTATGTTTATGCAGCCTCTGCGTGTGCTTTTATGAGGATAGATGCATTTACTGTAAATAGGCAGTTGGAGGTCTTATTTTGCAGTCAGGCACAACACACACACACACACACACACACACACACACACACACACACACACACACACAGATTTAGAAAAGACAAAGAGGAAGTGAAATATTGAAGCAATGAGAGCCATGCTTTCAGTTGTGTGAGCTGTTTATTATGGCGCTAAATGAAACTCGGTGGCAGACGGGTGAGAGGCTTCGCCGCTCTCACATCCAGCTCCATTCATCTGCATTAGGACCACTTATTATAAAGGCAGCAATTTATTTTCTCAGGCACCTTTTTTCTGTGAGGCTGACGGAAAGAGCGAGGGAGGAAAGTGGAGCCTGAAAGGGAAAAACGCATTGATTTTGCAGGATGAATGGAGCTAATGCTGTATAATATTTATCTCCAATAGATTAACACACTGCAAAAAAAGGAGCTTAATTGAACATCCAATCCAGCATCCCTCTTTTTCTGCCATCGTCCTCTCTTTGTTTGCATTATTCCTCCATTTTCTCTCCTTTTATCTCTCCTTCCTGTCAGAACCGATGAAAGGAGGAGTAGTCGTTCATTGATGGCAGAGAGAGAGATAAAGAGAAGATGAATCACGCTGGTTTGGAAATTTGGCATTTTTATGAGAATTGGCACCATTTTCCGCAGATTTGCTTTTGGGGCACAACACGCTGACAGAAACCCATGCAGACAAATTGGCCGAAACACACACAAAACATTGGCAAAGCAGATGCACTCACACACACACACACTCACACTCACACACACTCACACAGCCTTCACAGCATAAAGAGTTGCTCTAATGAGACAGTGTGAGGCAGCATCATGCTCAGGCAGCCTTTCATCCTGACCATCACACCCCTGAGTGTGTGAACAACTCCACTGTTGCTGATAAACTGTATTATAAAGCCCTGACACACACACACACACACACATACACACACACACACACACACGACACTCACAGAGCGGTNCCCTGACACACACACACACACACACATACACACACACACACACACACGACACTCACAGAGCGGTAATACACATAAATAAGAAGGTCATAGAGAAACACACAACCTAATCATCAATGCATGCTCTTCAACAAGCTCTGTGCATGCAACATGATTACACTAGGCTATTTCATATGCACGCACACACACACACACACACACACACACACACACGCACAATCCACTTGATGATTTGAGGCTTCAGGTTACTATGCAACCATACAGCTCCTGTTTATAAATAAGCACTAATATACTACTCAAAATACGCAAAAGAAAGAACACACTGACGTGACATATTTACATCATGTCTATGTTCTAATCTAGAGCTGTCACCATATCAGATTTTCACTCCATGATTATCTTGGCCAAAAGAATTCACGATAACAATATTACAACGGTGTATTAGGGCCATATGAAAAAAAAAAAAAAAAAANAAAAAAAAAAAAAAAAGAGGGGGCATGATTTTGAGTTTTTAAACACACAAATTTGCCAGTTTAAAAACATGCAAATTTGCATGTTTATAAACTAGCAAATTTGCCAGTTTAAAAACACAAAATAATGCACCTCGTTTTGCATGTTTGAGCCTAATATTATCAGGCCGGAAGGTGAGAACCCAGAAGCAGAGACCGACTCACGGGTAAGATGACAAGAAACTAACTGTTTATTCTGTGCAAGGGGGTATATCCACAGGCAGCAGCGAAGTCCAAAAAAAACAGGCGAAGATAATACACAAGAAGCAGGTAAACCAGCTAACAAAAACCAAGGTGGGATAGGCAAGGTCAGAGTCCGTAAACAGGCAGAACAAGTCCGGTACACAAACTAACAGATCAGAGAAACACGATAACAGCGGGACTGACAGTGACAAGCACAGTACAATCTGGCAAACACTAACTGCAGAATCAGGATTTAAATAGTGCGGGGAAGAACAGGGGAAGGAAGGCGCCGAAGCTGAAGGCAGAGAACGGGTGCCCCTAGTGTACGGGAGGAGAGAGTGCAGAAGTGGATGGAGTAGTGACAAATATATTCAGTTTTCATACACAAAACATTACTAACAACCATTTCCTAAAACATACTACTGGAACGGTGAATTAAAAATGTTTTTCCTACCTTCCAGCCAGTCATTGGTTTCAGTTCATTCTGCTATTAAAATCAACTTGTTGAAACAAGATCAGATTTAAGAGATTTTGCAAAATATCAGGAAAGCTGAAATATGGTTTTATCCTTTGGGAAATGATTGTCAGTCATGTAACATGTATGAAAGCTGAATATATTAGGCTCAAACATGCAAAATAAGTGGTATGGTCCTTTACCATTTGTTGCCTCTCTTTTCCCATGTGGTCTTTTATTATTGTGGACATAAAAATGGGTAGAAAAGAAACAGAAGAAACAGCTGCTTTGAATCAAATCTCCAAACCTCCAAAAATCATGATACACAGTGAAGAAAAAAGGAAATTTGTTGTTAGCCTGCAGCATGATGTTGCAGGGCCTACTAGCCCAAAAGTAGATGAGTCAAGACTAACAACCTGCATCTCAAGTCCCATAGCGATCATCGTCCCCGTCTCCAAGTCTGCGTGAGGACAACCAGAACAAAAAGTCCAGCATGATGGATCGGCCAGCGAAAACACCATCTGAATGAATTGATTTGTTTGCCTGACCTAGTTTATGTTCAGTGTATTCAAAGACCATTGATCGAGTAATTTGTAATGAATATCGGCTGCCTGATCGATCGGAGCATCACAACTGTGCCATGTTAGTCTCAGCAGAGCCTCATTAGACTTTAATGAGGCGGCAAGATGCAAATTAATGCACAAACCAAAATGTATGTCATCAAGCTTCTGCATACACCTAGTTTATACCTGAAGGCCTTTTAAAGGACAATACCGGTGGTTCAACATGTGTGAGCACAATATATACAACCCGTGTACACATTACTTTAACATTTCCCAAAATATACTACTGGAGTGACACATTTTAGTTTTTTTTTTTTTTTAATCTCTGCTTTCCAGATTCCATTGGTTTCAGTTCATTCAGTTTGCTATACAAGTCACCTTATAGAGACTTAAACACTATGTTTATAAAGTTTTTTTTTGTTGAATTTACTTTATTTAACCATACAGAAGACAAAGTATGCCTCTGCCAGGAAATATAGTCCCAGCAGATGACAGCTTTTACAGAGAAATTCATTCAAAATAACCATCCCTTCTACATCCAGACATTAGAAGGTGAAATGTTGAATTTTAAGTTATATCACCTGAATATTTGGTTTTTAAAGATTAGGGGATTTTGTAAAGTAACAGGAAAACTAAAATACGGTTTTAAATATTTTGGATCTTGTTTGTCAGTAACATAAAATATATGCGCTTAGTATTTTTTGTGTTTAAACATACAAAAGCACCAGTATAGTCCTTTAAAGCCTAGCTGTGACCACTTGGCTTACTGTAGCTCATCCTGGTTACATTCCACCTCTGATTATTCATGGGTTCTTTGATTCAATCAGCCAAGGCATGCTCCTCCGTCCTGCAGCAGCTTTGGCTCATGCAGATCTGATTAGTTGGACAGATATGTCCTCTGCTGCTCTTCCTCATCCTCTCTTTCTCCAGATTCTGCATCCAGCCTGGCAGAGCTGCTGCCATGTGAAGTGGCCAGTGGTCGCCTCTTAAACTGGCGAGTTAATCTGGTATGATGCTGTCAGATATTCGTCATGGCGTCCTTATCTGTGACCAGGGTTATCTGGTCATATAGAATTCAAACGCCCATCAGGCATGTAACTGAACAGCTAAATCAGGGCAGCTGGTCTATGGTTGCTTTTGGCATATGTGTCGCTATGTGACATCTGGTCACATCAGGAGATAACACAGTTTTTTTTTTTTTTTTNTTTTTTTTTTTTTTTGTTTTGTTTTTTTTTGCAGATTTGTCATGGGAGCATTTTGAGCAGTGATCATATTTAAAGATATTTAGACTGGATTCACATGCTAAGCGTTAGCGTTGTGCTAACCTGGGTGTTCAGTGTTCATGAGCGGAGTCTGAGCAGTGCCTGCTCAACCTCGCGCTGGCAGGAAGTGCTCATTGCTAATGACAATTTAACGGTTACCATGGACTGTAAAGACGGGATGTAGCCTAGATGTGATCTTTGCACATTAGTGGTTAAAATCGGATTTCAGTTTTGACTCAGGTAGCGACATGGACATCGCAAAGCACAAAAAAGTTCTTCTTATTAGGAGAAGAAAAGTGAAAAAATGGCAAATGTGGGTGCATGAAACCTCACATTTCAGATGCTATATTAACAATTTCCAAACATGACGTCCCTGACTGACTACTGACATTTTGCCTTTGTTTTTTGTTTTTTAACCAGATCATGATACGATTTTAAAGTTGTGTTTTATACTCTACAGATTATAAGCTCTTCCTCCATGGTTGTGGTGCTTCTGGTTACGTGACATACAGCAGTGCTCTGACTGTTTGTGCATTGGAAAGGTCAGCGTCGGAAAGGTCAAAGTTCACTTAAATGAACTTTGAGCGCCACGTCGAAATGGAGAATCTGAGCGTCGCGCGGCGCTCAAGGTGGCGTGACATTAGGAGTCACCGCTCAACTCCCAATACACAATAATGGAACGCCAGGTCAGCACAACACTAACGCTTAGCATGCAGCCTTAGCCTTACTGTGCAACCACGTAGCACATACCTGGCGGTGAAAACGTAGCCTGACTTTTATCTCATTTCCACCAGCTTGGCAGCTGAATAAACGATGTGACGTAATTTAACGTTCAGGCTGTAATCCAGCGTTAATGCTTACTGGATTCTGGTTTTTGCAGCCTCCTCCATGAACTCAAAGTTAAACCCAGCATTACTTTTACATTGTCCAGCGCCGCTTTTGCTGCTCATGCAGTCTCTGCTCTTTCTTCAACTTCTAAAGTTTTTTAGATAAACAGTCCTCTGAAATGCTGCTATCGCTGCTTCTGACCTGTGACGTCATGGATCCTTCGCTTCAGACCAGCACGTTTTGGAGGCTGAAAAGCTCAGGTTTTCCAGTTGAGCACCGGTGTTTTTGTGGTGGAAACGGTTTTCAGTTTGGTTCCAGCAAAGGCACTGATCCAGTCAGAAAGCGTTATATAAGCAGCTTTAATAATGCTTTGCGATATAATGTTATTCTTTTAAAGATCTGTGCTACATTTCCAGTCTACTTACACTTGTGTACCTGTGCAAATGTCAAGTAATTATTTTGCATCTTGAATTTTGATATATATCTCAAAAATTCACAAGTACCACAAATTTCAGACACTTCAGGATAAATCCCGTTAAGTAGCTGGAGGATTCCTACATTTAACACCATTTACCTCCAAATCAGGTGTTAAACAGCAAGACAGTAAGCCCATCTTATTTTATGCACTGTAACTTTGCTGCAGCTGTCATCCATCTCCTCCTACTGTTCATCAGACCTGAAGGCACCTGGTAGGAGGCAGCAGAAACCCTGCCGACACCATGTTTGTGTGTGTGTATGTGTGTGTGTGTGAGTGTGTGTGTGTGTGTGTGTCCATTCTGTTATCATCAGTACAGGCTGCTGGAGGGAACCATTTACACAGCCTCCAGCATAACACACGCACACACACACATACACATGCACCCACAACATGACAGCATGATGGTGTGTCTTAATAGGCTGTGGCCGGACCCCCTTCAGGGCGCTCGCAGAATATTTTAACATGAGTCATATTCACACTGTACATAATGTCAAAACTCTGCCAGTGTGAGCTGTTCGCTGTAAAGCTCCACGATTTCTTCAGAGGGAAGGTTATTTTCGTATTATGGCATTGTAATGATATTATTACCTTTTCCGCAGATATCTAAAAATATCTAAAAAACAGAAAATGGGAGGGTTCTGATGAGATTTTTAAAGAGGTTGATCTTGTATCAAGGAGTAGACTAGGTTTAGAGGCAGATCTGGTTTGGGAAATGGATTCATTAACTTTGCAAGATAGGACATTCATTTACATTTTTGCCTTTCTTGCAAAAACTAAAACTATTTTAAACTATTTTAAAAACTTTTAAAAAGGCATTTTCAAATCTACGTGGTTTGATCCGTTCGGTTAGACTAGGGTTCGACTTAGGGGTTAGCCTACAGGACTGTCTGGTTGTGTTGATTTACAATGATATTAATCATTGGGTATTCAGTGGGTAATATCAGTGGGTATTAAACTTTGTGCAGAGAAGTAATATTATGAAATTATTTACACTTACGTATCAATGGCAAACAGGTTTATACACTATAGCTAGTTACCATGGCGATATATTCTGACCTTTTTCTTTCAATGTCACACAAGCAAAAATACTTTATTCGCCTTTTAGCTGATCATTTCCATTCATAAAGCTCGCTTCCACGGCACCGCCATGTTGAGTGACGTCATACTCGGTAAGTNCATTTCCATTCATAAAGCTCGCTTCCACGGCACCGCCATGTTGAGTGACGTCATACTCGGTAAGTCGGAGTAGATCATTTTGTCTGGGTTTTCCAGTTGGAGCTCCAACTTCAAGTGCCAACACATTTTTCCAAGTAAGAAGTTGGAAAAATCTGAGTTCTGAGGTCTGTGAACGCAGCATTAGAACTGAAGAAGCCTTTCAGATGAACGGCATAACATTTTCAAGCTATTTCTTCAAGCCCAGGCATTCAACTTCAACCTTCTAGATATGTTCAGGATGCGCTCCGTTCTGCCGTTCAGCCAGAATATGTTTTGTAATTTCTCAGAATACTTTTGTGTGGTTTCAGTTTCAGCAGGAAAACTCGTACTGCTGAAAATTTAGGAAAGCAGAACGAGGAGTCGGACCCCATTTCTTGCTTTCCTCATGGCTTTTCATGGCTGTAGTTTGTTTTCTTTGTGAAGTTTTTCCTCTTTCTTCACCTTTTCCTGTCACACTGTGATGACATTAGCACAGGCCAGGCGCCCCACAGGCTCTGCTTTGCTTTGTTGTCCCTTAAGCAAATGAAAGGCCCGACTTGCATCATTCTTCCCTCTCTCCTCCCACACTCCCTCACTCTTCCCACGGCATATGCTTTGATCAGACATAATGAGTGTTTCAGTAATGAACAAAATGTACACAACTGGCTATAATCCCTGCAAGATCTCTTTGTTCTGAGTAATGTATACACACAGGTACATTTCTAATTTCATGTTGCTGAGGGCCTTCTGCAGCACAGCGCTTAACTCTGCTTACAACAGGCTATATATGGTTGTATGTACAGTATGTTGTTGTACAGCGCTGGCCAAAAGTANCCCCCCCCGCCCCCCCCCGTATTTTTGTGTAAACTTCACCAAAGTACCACTCTAAACACAACAAAATACAGTTATTGGTGTTTTATAAGTACTTGAGTATTCATTCAGAATATTCACCTATTCTTTAGCGTTCAATTTGTATTTCAGAATAGTAATATGACTAGAATATTTCTCCAAGTCAGAAACACGTGAAAACCATTTGACCTCTGACTTTACCTCAAAGAAGATGTTTTAACTTCCTGTTTGATCTCTACTAATAATATTGGTATTCTTCTTCAGANTTTTTTTTTTTTTTTAGTTGTATTTACTCTAAAACACACACACAAAAAATTTGCTGTGTTTGAAGTGGTATGTTATTTTCACACAGAAAGAAAAGTTTACACAAAAATACAGGGGTGCAGTACTTTTGGCCAGGCTGTATATGGTCGTATGTTGATATAATGTCATGAAGATATTGTATGACGAAGCCTGTATCAGAATACACACTCTACCATTTCTCTGAGTGTATCATCCATCAATTTTTAATCCAGATCCAGGTTACAGAGGCTGAACTAAGTAGCTCAGATGTCCCTTTCCCAAGCAATGCCAAAGCAATTCCCTGGGATCCCAAAGTGTTCCCCGGCCTGATGGGATACATAATCCCTCCAGCGTATTTTGGGTTTATCTCCTGGTTTCCTTACAGTTGGACATGCCAGAAATAACTCACCCAGAAAGGTATCTAAGATGCCTGAACCACCTCAGCTGCTCCTTTCAGTCTGAAGTCCCTGATGTAGGAAACTCATTTCGTCTGCTTTCATCCCACATCTCATTCTGCAGCTGAATACCCAGAATTCATCACCACGAAGGCTTGGAGCGTAATAACTGATTAACTTCATCCTCAGATTCCTCTTCGCCAAGACAGTCTGGTTCAGTGGCCATGACTCCAAACGCCACATGAATTCACTTATCAATCCTAACCCCACAAAGTAACCCCACAGTAACCCCCAACCCCACAAAATAACCCCACTCGAGATACCAAAATATCCCTCCACACTTGCAGGGTTGTCTTTCTTACCTTGCAGACTGCTATTGGTTTCAGTTCATTCTAGTACGCGATGAAAATCAACTAAAACTACAGACTTCAAACATGCCTGAGATAAGTGATCCAACAAGACGTCTCTAAAATATTTTGTTGAAGTAATTTTATTTAAAAATCATTGTGCCATCTGTGTTTTTACATATGTTAGCAGGTGAAACATTGAATCATGGGTCCATCACCTAAACGTTTGATTTTGAAAGATTAGGGGATTTTTGCAAAGTAACAGGAGAACTAAAATACAGTTTTATATTTAGGATCTTGCTTGTCAGTAATACATACATGCATACTATTTATTACACTATTTTAACATGCAAAATCACAGGTATGGTCCTTTAATTGTATCATCTGATTATATATTTCAGCTAGTCTGGGAAAAGCCTGAGGACAGCAGGGACTCCGTTTAGTATGGTACCACCGAGACTCAGACACGGATTAGTGGATAGATGGATGGATGGATGGATGGATGGATGATGACATAACATCTGAAAAGCTTTGGCTTTTCTTTGCTCGAAGCCCTCTCTACAAAGAGAAGAGCTTTCGGCCTCCAGAGAGACATCGTCTCTTGTTTTGGTTCTCAGCAGAGAGCAGACGTCGTCTGCTCTCGTCTGTTTCTGAAAAGGAAACAGACGAGAGGAAAGAAAAAAAAGGCAAATTCACAGAGAAACACGGAGTGGAGAGGAAAGGGTGAGAATGTCATGCTTAGGCGTGTTCCCGTCTGAGCGCTGCTGTTGGTTTAGTGATATGTGGAGGAAAAGTCGAGGTTTAGAGTGTTTCTAAAATAGAAGCTTAATCAAAGGTTCATAACAGCATTTACTCTGCTGTCATACGGTTTCAGCTTAATATAACACTAATGTGCAAAAACATGAAACAAACGCTTTTGTTATGTCTAAACTGGAAATTATCTCTCCAGTATTGCTTAATGGTGGGTTTGACTCTTTTATTATTCCGCTGTTTGAGATAATGTGTTATTTTTGTTGTATCATTGGCCCAGTAATGTCTTTTTTCACCAGCCTCGTGAAGAGTTAATAATTTCTCCTCAGCCTCATAACCATTCTACACAGGAAGAAAAATCAATCCAAAAAGTTTAAAAATGTCTCCATATAAAAGGTGGAAAAGTAAAAAATTACTCGACAGAACGTTTCTACTTAATGTCCCTCCTTCTGGGGGAAAGAAATCTGTCTTCTGCATATCAGGCCGTTTCTCTGGAGGTTTCAGAGCTGCATGGTTTCTGGTTGAATCAGACTTGATATGTTTTCCACATCGGTACGATTCCTGAACAGAGAAATCAGACGAAATCAGCTGAAACAAGTCTCACTGTGCGTTTACATGCACGTTAAAACTTGATTGTACTCGGATTAAGGCAAAAAATCAGTTTTGTTTCAAACATCATGTAAATTAAACACTGTAAGAGATTGAAAGCATTGATCAGAGTAAGACCTAGATTATGCCATATGTGTAGCGGGTTTCTGCCTCCGTTCTCAACAATTTGGAAAAAATACAGGTGTAGCTGTAGAGCAGGTAAAGGCTGTTCTATTTTCCAAACCTCCCAGATGCAAAAACAAGCACAAAAAAAAAAAAAAAAANAAAAAAAAAAAAAAACTCTTGTGAAAAAAATATGTACAAAAGAGTATTTAATAATTCAGAAAAACTATTTACACCTGAGTCTTCAGCTACTCAATTACAATCTGTCACAGTAAAGGTGATGTTACCTGCAGCGGAACTGCTCACCTTCCACAGGCTTTATATACCGCTAACCCCTCCCACTCAGCAGGTCGTCATGTTGCCGTTAACAAACCTAAATTCTTTCATTTATTACATTCCTTACAACCTGTTGAACAACTCATATATTCCCTTTAATATTTGATGTTTAAACATCTTCATCATCAACCGGAAAGTAAGAATATCTCATTTTGTAATTTTGGTCATGTGACTGGAGTGACGCGATGCACCCACAGAATAAGTAGAATATCTGACTTCTGAGCTATAAATCGAAGATGAAAAAGTTTGTGTGTGTGCGTGTCCAGAAATGTGTAGTAAATCCAAGTGTGCACCCTTAAAACTCCGTCACACCTTGTAAATTGATTTATTCGGGCATGTGAAGGTTATAATTGGTTTCTCTCTGATTACACAACACATACTAACCAACGGCGCCATTGTGTGCTTTGCTAGCTGCACAGCTGCCGAGCGAAAGGATCTGCATCGCATGGTGAAGGCAGCCTAACGCATTGTCGGGACTGAGCTCCCAAACCTGGACCATTTATGCTAGCTGACTGAGGAAAAAGGCTAGCAGCATCATTAAAGACATCACACAGCCCGGCCACTTCCTGTTTGAACCGCTGCCATCTGGCAAACGGTTCAGGTCAATAAAAACCGTCGAGCTACATCCATCACACCTCCCAGCCTTAACATGACATTAGGTACATTTCTGTCCAACGATTTTTATGCAAATAAAGAATATGCACATTAGAAAGCCTGGATGGAAACATGTTAATTCGCATTAACTCCAAAATGCGTGTTAAAAATTTAAGTGCTTAGCAGAGGTGGATCAACTGATTATTCGCATAAGACTAAATGCGAATAAAGTGGATGGAAACAGGTTATTCACATTAAGATGAGGACATGACGTGCGCTGCCTGGTAAGCACACACGCGCACACACACACACACACACACCTCAGAAGAGCAGGAAGTTGTTAGCAAGTGCCTGCAGAACGATGGATCCATTATTCGTTATATCCGAAAAACGTATAAATGTTTCACAAATAACCTGACGCCGCGTAAACGATTGTTTTACCCACACTGGAAGTTTCACCATCACACGGTACTCAGTACACTTAACAAGTTTATAGCCAACATTAGCGCTATCGTTAGCATCGCTAGCTTGTTGGCTGCATTAATTATAACTGCTTATGAGCTGTAATAAGTATTCTTCCACTCCAAGGTTTCATTTAAACTCTGCATGCTGTGTTTTTCTGTGGACGTTAGTTTATGCAGTGAAATCATCTCTGAGATAATTCATAACATAGTTGATGGAAACGCGCATCAATTCGCATTTCCTTTAATCGAATAACAAGAAATTCACATTAAAAATGCGAATAAGTTGGATGGAAACGCAGCAACTGATTACAAGGATTGTGACACATGCATGTGCGCATGTGTGTTCACACAAACACACATCCACGTCCTGACTTCAATTCAGAATTTATTTACCTATTTTGATTTATTCATACATATTTTCCCTCTAAACATGTAAATTTTAGGAGTTGCCATGCGACATTTCATTGTACCTGGGTGTAATGACAATAAAGATTATTATGATTTTGTATCATACCTACATTGTTCAGATAAATAATCTGAGTATAGCGTGTAAACATGGTGTTCCATGTTTTTTTTTTTTTTCATATACCCTAGAATACAATAACTTCTGCCTGTTTTCATTTTGATTGATCTTTTGTGTATTTACCGGTGCTTAATAGATCATTTATTCCAGCCCTCATATCTCTGAACAATATCTATACATGTCTTAAATTTCAGCATTTTCTCATGGAACAAACGGTTGAGGAGAGTGTTGAGTAAATGAACAGTCCTTAAGGCTTAACGTTGTTTTCAAAGTCCAGCTTCTGGCTATGAAAGACAAAACTTTGATGTTGACAGTACAAAGCATCGCCGTGACGACGGTAACCTCCCTCCTCCTGGAGTTAAATATTTCAGCATATTTCCACCTCTGCTCGGCGCTGAAATGTTCTCTTTTCACAGTGTGAACCGCTCATTAAGTGTGGATAATGATGTTTGATTCTGCGTCTGTGTAGACAAAAGCATTAGTGTTTGCTTTGGCTCAAAGGCTTTGATCAAAAGTACCATCACAAAGAAAAAGGATTCATCAGTTCAGGCGGGAAATCACAAAACAGCCATTAAGGAGACGAACTGAAAGGAAATGTTGTTTTTAATTTGGCGTGGTGGTCCAGGAAAAACCATTAACCATCACTTTTGTCATTTTTGTACGGTTACTTTTCTTTGAGTTTGTCTTTAATTTATGTAATTTTATTTATACATTTTATTATGCTGCACTTAAAAAAAAAAAGCCGTTATTAGACGTGACCATAAGTATCATCTTGTGAAAATCCTTATATTTCTCCAAGTCTGAGCAACAAAAATCTTGAAAATGAAATATTTGATGGTTACAGACTCGAAAACATAACTCCTAAAATCTACCCATTTCTTTGACTTTTTTTTTTTTTTTTTTTNTTTTTTTTTTTTTTTTTTGATGGAATTTTCAAGATTTTTTCATTGACCTAACACAGTGAAATCCCTGATAAACACACACACACACACACATAAAATACAAAATGTTCCACAGATTCCAGCCACATAAAAATCCATCAGACTTACCAAAGCTGCTCATCATCTGAAGACAAAGTCCGTCCTCCTTTCTGTCTTTAGAAAGAGTTTAATGACACGGCTGGACATTATCGGTGTGTTTCAGTTCCAAAATGTGAAAAAAAGCATTGTAAATCTATTTCTTCTCCTCCTTCAGCCATTGTGCGTTAAAAAACAACAGGACTAAGTAAAAATCTAAACAAAAATTCTAAAGCACTACATCTAAAAATCTAAACGTCACAAAAGAAAGTTTAAATAAACATTAATGTTCCATTACGTGCTAGCTAGGTTTACTTGAGTTAGCTAAGCTAACTGGCCCTTTTCTTCTTCTTCTGATTAATTTCTGGCAGGCTGTTTAGCTGTTAGCATAATGCTGTACTCCAAGGCCAGCTAGAAGGCTCTGACGTGTAAAAGAATACGCCCAACATGGCAAACTCGAAATCTGATTGGTTAAACTATATGACAATCAACAACATCATCCCATTAGCTTGAATAGCAGAGGAGATTCACTGGAGATTCTGAAGGCCTCAGGCTAGATTTTTTTACCCGGAGACAGCACAGGGGGAAAATCTGATTGGATAAAAGCTCTAATTTATATGAGCTGCAGAGGGAGAGAATACCGTAGCGATGAAATGACGTTACTAACAAAACTGATGGGAACACACTTTGTAAAACACATATAGCATTAATTAAAATATTAAATTATAAAAACATAATTTGATGATTCTGACAATCTCTAGGCCAGCAGAGAAGGCCTTGCTGGCCCTGATCGCACACCACTGCTCAAATGTTTGTTCTTTCATTTTGATATTACTACTTTTGCTGAATCTTACAAAGGATTTTCATGGTTCTTATCCTCGTTAACGTGCCTCGATACCTCATCTTGCTTATGAACAATCTGCTTTTCTCATTTTGGGGATGTTTTCGGACCATTTAGTACTCGTCCCCACACTGTCCGCTCTTATGACAGTGAAGCAGCTGCACTGTCTATCTGTCTTTGTTTCCTTGAAGGCTATCGACCTCAGCCTCTGTCTCTCCATATCTGTCCACCAGCCCCTCCTCTCTTCCTGTTCTCCACCCATCCACATCCCCCATGCTGTCTCCTCATTCCCTCTTTATCTATCCATCACTTCTCGGTCGCTGGCGGTATAAACAGTCCATGTAGTGCGTGTCCGCGGGGCTACACATCTCCTTTACCGTCGTCCCATCGCTGCTCTGCTCCAGCCTTGACCCCCCCTCCCCCTGCCTGCAGCAGTCCTTCAGCCCCACCACACCGAGACCGGGAAGGGTTTACCAGTTTTAGTCAGCCTTGGTGTGGAAGGACCTAGCCAGAAGCACTAATCTGACTCTGATACCGTTGACAGAGAATCTGCCTTTTAAAGAAAAGCCACTTTACTCATGCAGAAGAATTGAAGATTTTGGTTTCTGCTTAGAGCGTCTTTGGTTGAAATGACGTCTTAAGGGAGGTTTTTCCATACAGGGCTGTTTTTAAATAACAAGCTAATACAGTTAACAGCAGCAGCAACGTTGCATGCATGTTATTTCTCTTAGGAAAGAGTCCATCTCCAGTAAAACTACAAGCTTTGAGAGTTTGCATCAACTCTGCAGGACAAAACCAGCATTTTGCAACAGATAAAAGAGGACTGAATTTTATAAGATTCCTAAAATTCCTCAAAGGCTCCAGCCCCCTCGTAACCCTCAACAGGACGAACGGGTTTAGAAAATGAATGGATGGAACTCTGTTTTGAGAGCATATACAATTCTGTGGGGGTAATTCATAAAAATCACAGTAAATACACAGCATCATGGTACATATGTGCCATGATAATTAAAGCTCATTCATAAAGCTTCCTGTACGTTAATCAGTGCATCATTGTCTGACATGTTGTAGTAAGGTGTGTCTCAGGTAAATGAAAATCAGCACGTTAATAAGATGCTTCATATTAAAGATCCACATTTTATCCTGATACTTCTGTTGTTAAAGAAACATGGACATTTTTAATCAGGAAAGGAAACTAAACTCTAATTAAAGCTTGACATTTTATGACAGAGGTTCAGAGTGTTTCAACAGCATCCAGACACTACCGGGAGTCCCAGCACACCGGGGGTGGAGGTGGTGTGTNTGTGTGTGTGTGTGTGTGTGTGTGTGAGAGAGAGAGAGAGAGAGAGAGATACAGAGCACAGCGTTTGATGCTTAATGAACAGGCTCGGTGCCACAAGAATGTTTTTTTTTTTAATAGGTTGACTAATCAACTGAGTAGGCTCAAAATGCAAATCAAATTTATTGATCACTAACACATCTAAGGCAAATACAGTTGAAAAATCACCCAGATTTCATGTGGCTGAAATGTACCACCAGACTGAAATACCTTTTAATTTTTGGTAACGGTGTGTTTTATGAATTACTTTCCAACATGGAAATGATGAAATACCTTAAGCGTGTGCAGTAAGGGTTGCTTATGAATGAAGGAACGTGGTTGCATGGGATATTTGCTCCTACTGACACGTTAAATCTGGTGCTGTATTTTATACCATCATTTATCTAATAACCATCATTCTAAGGTGGATGGAGCTAATACTAGCTTATACCTCACCAATATTAGATTTTATTATGCGTGACATTGCAGTGCGGTGACCATGAATGAGCATGCTGACAAATGTTATTCTCCAGATGCTCAGCAGGACACACACACACACACAGAGAACAGAATTCTAATTGCCATGCACCTCATGCCTCAATCAATAACTGTAATCTACAGTTTGGGCCAATACAGGACAAAAATAGTCAACCTGCATTATAAATAAAGCAGCAATCTGTTTAAATTTCTGCGACATTAACAGACAAAAGGCAGCAAAAGTGAGCAGAAGCCAGAGGTTTTTACTATTTACCATTTCAAATGAAATGTGACAGTAAGCTGGTAACCACCTCGCTAACTTACAATCCCTTTGATAACAAAACTACTCTTAATGAGCCCCAATAGCTTCACAGTCAATTTCAGTTTAGGTCCTGCTTTAAGATGAGCAGAGCTTCTCTAGTATTTGGTTTGGTGCTATGGCTGATTCAATATCACACTAATGGTGTGCTTAGCCATAAAGTAGTAATAGTATAAATTAACTGATGTCTTCTGGCAGAGTCGGCTTATTTAAAACAGTTCAGTTAGCTGCGTTTCCCCTGAAGCGAGGAGCTCTCTGACATTTCCAAGGTATGCATGAATAAACTACTCAAAAGGCCTTAAAACCTTTTGGTGTTAAAGCACCATACTGGTGATTTTCCACATTTAAGCCCAATAAATGCTACCTGCATACACGTTACGTTAGTCCCAAACCATTTTCAAAGCATAAAACCATATTTTAGTTTTCATGTTATTTTGTCAAAATCCTCTAATCCTTCCAAATCAAATGTTCAGGTGATGCATCCACCTTAAAATTCAATATTTTACCTGCTAAACGCACACCTGAATGAAAAGATACAGTTGTTTTAATTTCTTGGTAAAAGCCATGTTCTTCTGGGACTATATTCTGTGCTGCAGACATATATTTTCTTCCCTGTAGCTCCACGTTGGTCAAGTTAAATTAAGTAAATTCGACGTTGGATAACCAATCTCAAGCACATTTCAAGTCTCTGCAAGTTGATTTGTACAGCGTACAGGAATTAACTGAAACCATGTCAGTCTGGAAGGTAGACAAAACAGGAAAAATTTACCACTGCAGTAATATGATTCAGAAAATAATTGGCAGTAATGTAATGAGCATGCAGTTTGCATTAATTGGGCTCAAACATGCAAAATCACAGGTATGCTCCTTTAAACATGAAGCGAAATGCATGCAGAAGCTCTTGTGATCTCGTGGTTTGAATCATTTCAGTTAGAGAATCTTAGTTCCATCAGGTCTACTACAGTGCCCTTGAGCATGAACTCCAGGGTTTTTCTGCTGACCCAGCACTCAGGCGTCTTCGGAGGAGGGCGGGCGAGAAGAGAGTTGAACCATGGGGGATTTTTTTAAAGCAGAAGTGCTGGAGAGAAACCAGACATTGCATTAACTTGATCTGAAAAAATATGACTTTCTCTCAAGTTCTCATATTGGCTTTGACCCTTTGATCTTAATCTTAGAGACCATTACTGTCTAACCTTAGAAAACCTTTCATTATATTGTGTTTTATGTGCACTGCATTCCTTTAGTTACTCTGGTGCATCATGGGAACTTCCACACTAAAGCCTGGCAGGAGTCCTTATCTACAAGATAACAAACATTTTGTCCCTCAGTGAGCTAACGAGTTTTTGGCTTAAAGATAAATCTTAAAGTGTCCAGACGTTGTTTCTTTTTGACCTTTAACCTAATTTATTATTAGAAAGCACTTATATTATCATAATTTCCTCCAATTTACACACATACGAGCTTGTTCCACATGACTGGAGAGCTGCCACGCTTAGTATCATCGAGTTTATTTTAGCAAAAGAATATACATTTGTCTTGAAAGGTGTGTAATCATGCAAAGACACCTGAGCATAATTGCACATATATACATATATGTAGCAGAATGATTCTTCTATAATGGAACATCTATGGTTCAGCAGCACAGAAAGCTCAGGCGTCTTCTGTCTTTGCTATATTTCTTCACATGCGGAGGCCTGCTTTAGACAAAGAGCCACGTGAAGCATGAAATTAGTTCATGACAGTTGTAAAGACAAAGTCAATATGCACTAAAGAGAGTTATGTTCTGTTATCAGTCTGTAGGGCTCAATTGGTGAAACGGCCTATCCCTTCCTATCCCTCCAACACGTCAGCAGCACAGACACGGGACATTATCAGACGGTGCAAATGAAGCTTTCACAGAATTCCATTTCACAGAGGAGAAAAACAACGTGGAGCAAAGAATAGAACAGATTTTTGATGTGTTACCACTTATCCTGCAAACTGCTGTGAGGGGCTTTCACACCTCGTTTGATTTCAGCATTTGTTTCAGATTGAGATCACAGAGAGGAGGTGGTTTTGGTCCGATTCCAATAGAACTGTGGGTTAATAAGTGGTGCGAACATGATCTGCATTAGTCACAAACTACCATGAAATCTATTGATCTATTGATTGATCTAATACCAGAAAGGGTTTGGTGTGATTAACACTTAAGTTCCACTGTGGTGAAGTTTGTTTTATGTTCAATGATCATCAAAGATCCACTTCTTAAAACCATTAAATGTAAATCAATCACAGTTAATCAGTCACAGTTAAACTACACCTTTAATTTAATCAAATTAATTGAAACAGATGCTCTGCACGGGTTGTAACATATCAAATTTTCTTAACACGTGTTGTCTTGGAGTCAGATTCAGCTTCTGCTGTCATAGTTTTTTTGCTTTATGGATCAAATGATGCTATGACGAGGAAAGTATCACAATTGATTATTGATGATTTTGAAAAATGGTCCAGGTGACCTTCACCTTCACTACAGGCCAGAGGTTTGAGGCCACACCCAGATTTAGCATGATCAGTCTGTGCAGCATGTTAATCCTAAATGATGTGGGAGAAGGCAGACAGCAGGAATAGAATGTTAAAACACATCAGCAGGAGTGCTGCACTAATACAGACTGATGCCTTAATGAAAAGTCATTTCTGTAGCCATAGCGGCTACAGAATGTGAGAATTGTTGACCACTTTTTCTTGAAAATTAATTACTTACATTTATTTTATATAATTTGATCGTTTCCTGTGCAACAAATTGTAAAACAAACAGTGTATTGATGATTTTTTTTTAAATCTGGGGGTGGTCTCAGACTTCTGGCCTGCAGCGTATGTATTTTTATTGTAGATTTTCTGAATTTCTTTTTATGTTATTTGTCACATTTTTATCTTTTATTTTAACAGGTAGCCAACTTAACATTCTAGAATGAGACTACGGATGAAAATTAGTCAATCTTAGCTAAATCTGATATATTTACATTTTGATTGTTATTTAATATGCATTGTCCCAGTTTAAATAAATACAGATTCCATCTTTGTTCCATGATATTTAGTTTTCCCGGCGTCATAAATTTTTTCCTGTTTTTTCTATCTCCCGCCCCCTCTAGACATTACTGACCAGTGAGCAGAGTGAGCATTGTCACATGACATTTGCTGCTAGATTTTGGTCTGATTGGATGTTTTCCTGTGAAACCAAACAGTTAATGCATGATCCAGACAAGAGCAAACAGACAACAGGTCTGAAAATGCCCTAAGATACCTGCAGTTACTCTGGTCTTAATGTTTTATCAAGCTTCAATTGTCACAAGCAGAGAAAAGTTTAAAGGGAAACTTTATTTCTGTTAGATTAAGAGTGTTGAAGGAAATCGGCTGAGAAAACTGCATCAAGAATCGGCAGCAGAAAAAAGCTTTTGTGTCTAATAACAGAGCAGAAATACATTAGTACTCATGTCTGTTCCCTCAACCTACACCTTTGATATGACTTTGATATTGACTCAGGTGTAAAAGCGTCATATTAAAACACTTTCTGCCTCAGACAAAAACAATATTTAAATCTACACAGTACGCTGCAAATGTCACGGTTTTCTTCAGTCCTATCAATGTGTCATATTGAGGTCTGACTAACTTCTTTCAGCTGCTGAAATACATCTAAAGCATCATTTTCAGCAGCGGAGCACAAACTCAACATGACATTTCTTCACAAAGAAATGCCTCTGATATTTCCAATATTTTAGGTAATTTCACCTTGCGACATTGATCTATGATAGTGAAGAATTGAACTCTTTCTGTTGTGTTCACAGAAAGTAAATTAGATGAAACTTTGCTAACACTTCCAGGAGCTGCAGAAGTTTTTCCTTTATATATAAATAAATAAGTTTTTCCTTTCCTATATATATATGTATATATATATATATATATATANTTTTTTTTTTTTTTTTTTTACAGAAACTGCTACCCATTTTGTCATCGTGTAGTTATGTACAAGATCGTTTTGAATTTTATTTCAGTTTATTTCTCAATTTCATCATCATGCAAGTTTTACTCAGGTAAATTTGATTTTTGGGCTTTGTAACGGACGTTTCGCCGTGATACGGCTACATTTACTTCTTCCAGCAGTTCTGGTGTATGTGATGGAATGCTGCAGGGTCACTCATTGATCCGACATTTCATTCCTATTCTAATTAGCGGCCTGATCTATACTACTTTCTCCTCCATCTCTCTGATCAATGGCCCATTTTGTACAGCGTGTGTGGTTATTGGGAAATAAGCAATGTCAAAGCCGTGGGGAAATGTTTCAAAACAGCGTGCTGACAACGCAGAGAGAGCAGAAAACAAAAGATATGAGATGAATAATTAGCCTTTCATTTTTAATTATTGTAATTAAAATGCATGTCACATTCACCTATAATGCTCTTTCCACAGGACATAAATGTTTGATTTCCACTCGCACTAATACGCTAATGATAGATTTTCTTACTCTACAAGTGCTAACTCAAGTCACCAAACATAAAAGCAAATGAATGTGCTTGTCAGTTCTATACTTTAGTGTTAATGTTTTCATCTCACTCCCAAGAATATTCGATTTCATAGCAGCCGCTGAATTTTAAGAGGATGCAATAAGCTCTGGCTCGGGTGAGTGTTTTCTGTTAGCCAAGAAAATTGCTGATATGGGTTATAAATGGCTGCAGAGTGATAGAGACAATTGTGCTGATATCCCTGATCGCATTTACTGTGCCATCTGTGTGAGGGAGTTGGTTGCGAAGCTCGTAAATGTGGAATAAACGACAAGCAGAACTTTGGTAGTTTTCTTTTAAACTGCATGGTGAAGGTGACAGGAATGACAGAAGAAGCAAATTCAGGCTGGCTACAAGAATAAGCTGTTGGTTTATCTGATATGACGTTCAAAGGGGCAAATAATACAGATTCCCATGTTTGTGTTTTCATTTAGGGTCTATTTTTAAACCTCTGCAATGATTTAATGTCCAAAAAAAAAATCACATTGATCCATTTATGTTCTGTTGTTGCAGCACTGCTGTGCTCACTGACTGAAAACATTAGGTATTCCCAAAAATCCCACTCTGCTCTGACTTGGCCTGAGCTGTGAAACATGGATGCTGGTTAAAGGACCATACCGTCCATTTTGCATGTTTGAGCCTAATATATTCAATTTCCATACATGTAACGTTACTGACAATCATTTCTCAAAGCATACTACTGGAACGGTGAATTAAAAATGTTTTTCCTACCTTCCAGACCTCCATTGGTTTCAGTTCATTCTGCTATTAAAATCAACTTGTTGATACTGTAAACGTTCTTGGGATAGGTAATCCATCATCACCAACAAGACGTGTATTCAGGTTTTTTTTAAAAGTTATGTAATTTTAACTTTTAAGCGCAATAAAAAGCATGGAGTGAATGTATGCCTCCACCGGGGAATATAGTCCCAAAAGAAGACCTGCGTTTATGGAAAAATTTAAAGGACCGTGACTTCATAAGGCTGTGTAACTATTAGCAGGAGAAACATGGATTTTTAAGGTGGGTGTATCACTTGAATATTTGATTTTGAAAGATTAAGAGATTTTGCAAAATATCAGGAAAGCTGAAATACGGTTTTATCCTTTGGGAAATGATTGTCAGTAACGTAACATGTATGAAAACTGAATATATTAGGCTCAAATATGCAAAATGGGTGGTATGGTCCTTTAATACTCGATGAGCGTGTCTAACCAGGTTTGAAGTGACATACCTGTAAATTCTTATGTTACTTGTTGATGTCAACATGTAACAGAAATAAAGGACCAATCATAATCAAAGCTTCCATTCAGGAATTATGGATTTGTCTTGATGCATTTCTATTGGCGTCAAACCTCAAGTTTTGACATTTTACCAAAACTCTGGAATCCTTCCTTTGAGATGAGAACATGACCTGAACTCATTCCTCAGCACATTATTGATCTTTGATCGGATTCACGTGGTTAACGTTAAGTAAACTCCACCTCTGATTAGCCATTGCACATCAAACAGATGCTGTGAAAAGGTAGAAACTATTAAACTTATGTAACACGTGAACGTGTTAAAGATTAGCTTGTGCTTGTATGTTGTCAGCATGTTGCTCCATTCTCCTGTTCAGTGTGTGAAGGCAACACGTCTTCTTCACATCATGTGAAGCAACATGTGGTTTTCCACACGTCCTGAAGTCAGATTCAGCTTCTGCTGTCATAGTCTTCTTGCTTTATGAACAAAACCATGATCATTACTAGAAACATCATATTTCTGTTGTTATTCCACGTCACGTTAGCTACCCTGACATAGCAAACTTCTCCCTGTTTTGATTTTCTTTCTCCTGCCCTCAGACATTTCTGACCAATGAGCAGAGCGAGTTTTCTCACATGACTTTGGTTTGTTTGAATCACCGATTCAGACACAGCAAATAAATACCGGTTTGAAAACAGTCTAAGATATAGATTATTTTCCTTGGATAAAAACAAAATCTGTTCCTTTGGTTTCTATTTAAAGACTCGTCTCTCAGACTGACAACACAAGAACATCCTGAGTTCCTTTCCTTTTTCCCTCTTTGTTTGAACTTTTAAAAATGTTCTATAACAACACGTCTTATGATCCAGAGAAGTTATGCAACGCCTGCCAAAAATATCCTTATTGCTTTACATTCTTCAGCCCAGCCAAAGGATGGAAGCCTGAATTCCAGGACATTGTTGCAGAAGACTTTCTCTGTGTAATAAGAGGTTTACCTGACAGTCTGTTCCACCTTTGATCCCTGCACGTGTCCTCGCTGTCTTCTGTCCCTGAGATCATCAGGCTGGTGGTCAAACACCATTTTCTCACCCATTGTCTTCTCTTCCCATCCAGCCGCTGCAGCTTTAAAGGCTCCCTGCTTATAATAGAGGTAAACTGCTTCTATCCATCCGTTCTCCTTTCTGTCCTTCTTTACCAACGATCCTTCCTTCTGTAATTACATTTTTATGACGAATGTTTGGTTTTCTGCAGACAGGATTGTTTTTAACAAAATACACCTTCTACAGTTTACTGTTCCTGGACAAGACTAGAAAACACATTTGTGGTTGTTAGTAGAAATAAACTATCAATATGTGGATATATGCACACACACACACACACACACACACACATATATAGATAGATAGATAGATAGATAGATAGATAGATAGATAGATAGATAGATAGATAGATACATATACAGTATTCATACATATGTATATATACATATATATATATATATACACACACACACACACATGTATATATACATATATAAAATATATATATATACATACATTTACACACACATACATATATACATGTATGTGTGTGTGTGTGTGTGTGTGTGTAAATGTTCACTAATTATCCATATAATTGTGGAAATCGGTAGATTTAAAAATATCCAGGAGGAAAATAGACAGTGTGATTAGTGTGTGTTGGGGGAGGATGGGGATGAGATGCACTTTCTTTTGTACTGTACTTACTATGATGATTTGAGAGGGTTAATGTTTGATGAAATGTTTGTTCGGAGAGTTTTTGGTGGACGGATTATCGGAAATTGGAATGGCTGTTTAGTTTTGGGTTTTCAAGTTAGCTAATTTTGTTTCAAAGCCTGGAAGAGAAGGCAGGATGGGTTTTACGCTCGATGACTACAGTGTGTGGGAAATTTTTGTTTGCTTTTCTTCTGTAATTTTTCTTTGATGAGCTGTGCTGTATGTGTATGTATAAGTATACGTGGAAATTGTAAATACATCCGGTCCGGCATGTGTGTAATGGTGTCTTGTAAGCCCATGTGGGCTGGGCACGTGTGTGTGCATGACACCAAAATAAAAATTTTCATTCATTCATTCATTCATTCATTCATATCCAGTCATAATGAGAAGAGCCCTCTGGAGTCCAAAAACATTTCTGTAATTTTATTTTTCATCTTTCTGCCTAAAGAGCTGGTTTGTAAAAAGTTTATTCATTCTGCCAAACCACCAGTGAGTATGAGTAAAAAAACAAATACAAATAAAAAAAACTGATCACGTTATAATAAACTGACATGTCACCAGCAAACATTTAGATTTTTTAAAATTATTTATTAATTTTATTAAATTTTCCACAGCCATACAAGAGGACACTTTATTTTGGATTTTATTTTCAATTTCAATTAATATCGAGAATTTCCACCAAAGTGCCAAAAATACATTCCAATAATAAAAATACATCTGCAGTGCTGCTTTTTAAGCGGTAAATAAAATTGAATGAAACGTGACACAAATTCACTTTAGACTCCAGACAGTTAATATGATTAATTTGACAAGTTTTTCTTTTTAATTTTTAAAGTTACCAGTACAGCAGTAGATTCCCGTTTATGTTAGATATAGACAGCTTTCCTGAAAGATTAAATAAATCCTGTGTGAGAAAGTGGGACTCTCAATAATCTGCATCTAATTATGTTTAAAATTTTAGGTTTTTCCATTGAATGCTGTAACAGTTTCAGTATTCTGCCCGTGCGTCCTTTAGAATAACTGAGCTCGTACGTTTGTTGTATGTTGTCATTGATTGTGAAGGTTCTCCATCTCAGAGATTACATTCCGGTCCGTTGTGTATTGATTGACTGGCGTTGTATTCCTCTAATGAGTCTGTGTGGGTTTTGGTGTTTTTTTTTAACCAGTCTCTCTGGCAAACAGTGAAATGATTTGTTCCAGTGAAATCGTTCACATGCAGGCGATGAGCTCCACTGCTGTTAATCAATGCAAACCTAACAAATGTACTGTGTGCTTTCCTTCACGAAGTGCTCATCCTTTATTTGAATTAAAGTACTAATACTACACTGGGAAAATTGTACATTACAAGTAAAACAAATGCAATCAAAATTCTACTTTAGGTACGATGTGTTTGGGTACCAAAAATAAAAGTACTCATTTGTGAAAATTATGAAATTATTAATATATCGCTAATATGGGAACATTTTTATTTCTTAATTTTGCTCTTGTTGCCTTATCCTTATTTTTATTTTGTTTTATTTTCATATTATTTTGTTTTATTTTTATATTGTTTTATTTTTTTATCATATATATATATTTTTTTTATTCTGAAGAATCACAGTTGGGGAACCTACCACTGAAAGGCCAGAAGTTTGATGCCAACCCCAGATTTTAAAAAAATCAATACACTGTTTTACAATTTATTGCACAAGAAATGATAAAAATATATAGAATAAATTTATAATTAGTTTTCAAGAAGAATTAGTCAACAGTAGCACGTTTTGTAGCCACTCTGGCTACAGAAATTATTAGTAATGAAATCATCAGTGTCTGTATTAGTACTGATATGTTTCCATTTTGCATGTTTGAGCCTAATATATTTAATTTTCATACATGTTACATTACTGACAATCATTTCCCAAAGGATAAAACCGTATTTCAGCTTTCCTGATATTTTGCTAAATCTCTTAATCTTTCAAAATCAAATATTCAAGTGATACACCCACCTTAAAAATCCATGTTTCTCCTGCTAATAGTTACACAGCCTTATGAAGTCACGGTCCTTTAAATTTTTCCATAAACGCAGGTCTTCTTTTGGGACTATATTCCCCGGTGGAGGCATACATTCACTCCACGCTTTTTATTGAGCTTAAACACTAAAATTACATAACTTCTAAAAAAACCTGAATACACGTCTTGTTGGTGATGATGGATTACCTATCCCAAGAACGTTTACAGTATCAACAAGTTGATTTTAATAGCAGAATGAACTGAAACCAATGGAGGTCTGGAAGGTAGGAAAAACATTTTTAATTCACCGTTCCAGTAGTATGCTTTGGGAAATGATTGTCAGTAACGTTACATGTATGAAAATTGAATATATTAGGCTCAAACATGCAAAATAGATGGTATGGTCCTTTAACTTTCTATTCAATAGCTGTTGTCTGCCTACTCCCACATCATTTTGGGATTAATTTGCTGCACAGTCTGCTCATGCTAAATCTGGGTGATCTCAAACTTCTGGCTGTAGTGTGAGTTCCTTTTTAGTATGTGAACCTAAACTAAGCCTGACTTATTAATGTTCGACCACGGCGGTAGATGATGTTCTACAGAGTGTCATGACTGCTTTAGTCGCAGAGGTTTCAGGGTCGTAACTGTCAGGTTTGTTGGGTTTATGTATTATTCATTATGCTCAAGCAAATGATTCAGTTTCTGCAGTGTTGAAATGTTTTTTTGATGAGATTGTGGCCATTTAGTTTCTCTTCTAGTTCTGGCACAAAAAAGCTCAGATAACCAATTTTCAGAGTGACTTAATAGCCACAAAGTGGAGACCGGGATCGTATTTCAAGTTGGATGCCATATTACGAGACTTTTACATAACCCATAATTTGATCAAAGTATTTACATAATGGTGTTATTATGCATGGTTTGTATAAGCCAACATAATTTGTGCCTCTTTATCTAGTTGTGTTTTGAACAATGAACACACAATGTGAGAACTGACACCCTGCTGTTTACGGATGGAAACAAAATGCACAAATGAGACAGAATCAATTATACAAGCTATTGCTTTCTGAAGTATAGAGAAAGATCCATGACAGCTTAATTATGTTTGAAGGCAGAGAAGAAGAAGGAACAGAGCAGTTGTTGCAGTTTGGAGGATGTCTGGATGTCAGCGAGGACTCGGTTTAGTGGCTTTCCAATGTTCAAAATGCAATTCTAAATTTAAAAAATTTAATTTAATCTGCTCTTCCTTTTTTTTTACAACCAGTAAACCGACTGCAAAGGCTGCATATAACATAACACAAAGAGACATAATTAACAACAAAACTTTATCACAGCTGTAGCATGCTAACAGGCTCAACAGCAGTTAATTATTAGGGTCCAAGCAGGGAACCCTCTTGAAATTGTTGGGATTGTTTTAAAAGTATCTGGGCGTCAGAAGCTGTAAAAGCTATGAAACTTGGCATGTAGCTTCAAAAAATTGGCTGACAAAGTTGTGGGCGGGGCTTATTTTACAACATGTGGTATAAAAAGTGGTATATCTCCTGAAAGAATTAGTCTACTATAACTAAACTTGGTGGACATGTTCAAAAACTGTAAAGACATCTGAAAAAAAATGAGTTGTCAACTGACTTGATGGGAGCGCTATAACACCCACAGTAAACTTCCATCAATAACATCTGAGGCATACATCACAGAATCAAAACTCATTTTTCTCTGTATTCATTGGGCTAAGACACATCTATCCATGTAAGCCACGCCCATTTCTAACTCAGTTTTTATTGAATTAATTTGAATTTTGTCCAAAACTGTTTTTTTCGTATCTCCTCCGACAATTTTGACTCAGTTGACACTAAACTTTGCAGATACAATGTATGAACCAAGCCAGAAAAAAAAAGTTATTTGTAGTTTTTTGATATTTTTTATCGTTTTGCCTACAATCGGCAGCCAAAGTTGAGTGGGCGTGGCTTATTCAACAATAATTGCAATGTCTCATGAATGATTAGGTCTATTGGCACCAAACTTGGTGAATATCTGGAAACATGACTTCTGCAAAAACTGAATCATTCGTTGAGTTGTCGCACATGCTTTGACCCTGCTTATCACCGCTTGCGGCTATATTTTACATTTGTTTGCCATTATGCTAACATACATCGCTGCCCTTAATTGTCAGCCAGTTTACATGACAAAATAAAACTCAAAATCCTTTAAAATAAACACGCTTTGTTAGATATTTGGCAGTGATTTAATCATAACTGTTAAATTATTCCCAGGACAAACAAAAGTTAGCGTGCTGCAGCCATCTTGCCATTTTTCCTTTTTTAGCTAAAAGATAAAAAAAACAGCTAAAGCTAACTACAGATGACATTCCTTCATAATAATCCTTCTGAAAGCTCAAAGCTGCTCAAGAAAATCGGTTCCGTGTGGATCTGGATTAAATTACATTTTGCTCTGAATCTGGACCAGGACCCTCTCACAACACATATGTGATACATGCCACACGTGAGCAAAAAAATGTGAATCGGCTGCTTGTACCTGGCGTTGTAAATGCAGCTAACTTGGTGTTTTGATTCATCCTTCTGTCTTTCTTTTTGTGATTTAACATTTCACCATAGATTCCTTAAAATAATCCTGCCTAACGGAGTGTGTGTTCAGACGGAGATGACGGTGTCGTAGAGAACAGCGTGTTCCTGAGCTGCATCTCATGTTTGCAGCCAAAAGCTCTGATTTACATGTAAATGAGGCTTGTTGCTTGAAATGGTGTGTGTGTGTGTGTGTGTGTGTGTGTGTGTGTGTGTGTGTGTACAGCTCATTAAGGACAGGCATCTATTGATTACAGCCATGCAGCCATGTCTCTTCTCTTCCTGTTTGATTAAAGGCGCTGCACAGAAAAAGACATCCTTATACTGCATTTACTGATGCTTGTCCAGGCTTGTAGATAAATGCAAAGGAAAAAAAAAAAAGCTCCTCTTCATACACATACACACACTTCCTCCATGCAGCGTTTGCATTTTCTCCAGCCTGGCTGTGTGTATCAGTGTGGATGTTGGGTAAAAAGCAGTGACGAAGCATCTCTGCAGCAGCCGACTGGGAGATAATCAAATTCAATAATAGCCTTGACTCTGCACTCTCTTTCTTCAGTTCTCTCTCAGTTTATTTCTCTTCTGCTCTCTCTTTCCATGCTCCTCTCTCTCTCTCTCTCTCTCTCTCTCTCTCTCTCTGTATNCTCTCTCTTTCCATGCTCCTCTCTCTCTCTCTCTCTCTCTCTCTCTCTCTCTCTGTATCTCTGTATCTCTCCCTCCTATCGTTGCCAATTTGGCAAATGCTGAGTGAACCAATGCATGTCATATAGCTTTTTTTTTCATAAACTGTGTTGAATAATGTAAAAGCTTAATGTGAACCAGCCAGTACACACACACGCACACACACACATTCACACACAACTTAGAGCTATAATGTTTGATGTGCCACTGAGTTGATACTTAACTAAGTGTGTTACGTTGCGTTTTCATAATGCTTTGAATTTGTGTTAAATGTAAAAAGTGGCTCATAACCAACCTTTATTTTTAATACAAATGCCAATTTTGATATGCTAAAAAATGTGTTTTCATAACTTGTCCTGAATAAGCTAATATAGTATAGTAATGTAGCTAATATAGTAGCTCTGGAGTCATTTAATTCAATGCTAATATAAAATATACTTTGTAAGAGATTTGATTTGCTAAAGCTGCATGATGGTTTTCATGATCAATTAACCTATTATTTTTACATTATGATTTTACATATGAAATGTTGAAAAATAACTAGTGCCCGTTCAAAACATGCGTGTTCGGAACGGGGCTGGACTTTAAGGTGTGCGCCGCGGCCTGATATAATTTAGTTCTGCACATTTTCATAAGCTACCTATAAACTCATATATAAGCTGACCCCTGATGTTGTTCCATAATTTATTTGTTTGGCAAATTCCCTGTTTTTCTGGGTATTGTCATAGTATTCCTGTGATTTTTTGAAAATAATCCACATACCGGTGTAACAGCCCAAGATATCCCCCCTGCCCAGATTATCCCGGGGTAAAGTGGGCTAGCCTGTTTAGCCTGGGGTGTTATTNCCCCCCTGCCCAGATTATCCCGGGGTAAAGTGGGCTAGCCTGTTTAGCCTGGGGTGTTATTTAGGCTATTTCATCCCCCCAAAACCAGATTATACATCTACACTCAGACACACAACAATCAAGGATACATAAGTTTTTGGTTTTATTTCACAGACTTTCACACCCTAACCCTAACCCTGATGACACAACCTTATAATTTATCAAAAAAGTCTATGTTGCAGTAACGTATTATTTTTTAAATTGTGATGGAAAGACATTGTAAAACAGACTAATTTATGAAAACCAGAAGAGGCTATAATCTGGACTAGTGGTATAGTTCTGATCTAGATCAAAATCTACCCCTGGGGTAAAAACCAGCCTGTATTATGCTATTTTAAACCACAGGTTATATTTTGGCCTAGATCAGACTATACCTGGGTATAGTTTGGCGGGGCCTTAATCTGGCCTGCTACACCATAAACATGATATTTATTTCAGCAGCTGATTACTGTAACTGACCAATCACAGCAGAGCTTACTGGCCGCTGCAAAATGTGCTGGATAAGATGTTTAGTCAGGAAATATCTCATTCTGGTAATGGGTAGTATTTCCACAGCCGACCCCCGATTCGCTTTGTGAAATTTGGTAATAAAAATTCGGCTTATACTCGAGTATATACAGTAGCTTTGTTTGCAGTGCCACTGGACTGGAGCGTATCCTGCTGCGTGGACTACTTTTTTACTGGCACAGCTTCATGCGTGATGCTGCACGTCCTGAGCAATAAACCTGCTGAATTTCAGCTTCATACATGTCGGGTTCTAGAGATGTTGGTGCTCCAGACAGAGATTTCTGGATTTATAACTAGATGACGTTCTTCTCATAAATCCAGATTCCAAAATGACATTAATAATGCTTATTTTTTAAGAAAAGCTATTAAATTTACAGTGATTTTAAACAGATAAATGCAGCTGATTCTCATATTTGACAAGTTCACATAATAAACAACTAAACTGATAAATCAATAATTAAAATTGTTGTGGATTTAATTTTCCCTCAGTCATCTTATTGATTAATCCATTAATCATCCAGCATTAAACTCCTGAGCGTCTGCAGTAAATCTCATTCCCGGCCGAACACCTGAGAGATACCTGCTTACTCATGATCTCATTATCTGCAGGTTTTCAGCCACACGTCAGGCTGACAGATGTTATCTCGTGTAAATGCATCGCAGCAGTAAATGAGGCTCCGGAAAACTCCAGGGAAATGCCAGCCCGCCGCTGCAGACAGGTGGGTGCAGCTTCGGTTACACTCACGCCACGCCGGGCTGAAAGCGACGTGTCAGGTCCTGCCGCAGTGTGGGGGTGCCAGCATCCCGTCAGCGGCGTGCCAGGCTCCCAGCATCGCCACCGTCCTGTTGAATAATGCAGAGCCGAGTCTGCTCGCTCGCTCTGTCCTTCCATCTGTGTGCACACTGCAAAAACAAAAAATTCAAGAAAAATATCCTGTAATCGAGTGAAATTTTCTGGTGTCGAGTGTAAAAAAAAAAAAAATCTGCCCAGTAGGGCAAAGTGAAAATGACTTCATATTTCTGGAAACTAGTAGAACTTAAGCCACAACAAAATTCTGATCTCAAACTCCTAAAAAAGAAATTCAATTTAATCCTTAAAAAGAAGCCTCAAAACAGTCAAACTTTGTTGTTTATTGTGTTTGAAGGACTAAATTACTTTTGTAAATATAAATCTTTTACCATCATCACTTGAAATCGGATGTGCAAAACAATTTATCATGTAAATATATGGCACAGCGGTATTATGACATCATCTTCTTCTGGATTTATATCCATAACTGTTAAAAAATATGTTCAAACTGTTTAATTCTGCTGATCTGGATCAATATCTGGATCTGCATTCAATTACACCTGCTGACAGGTAACGTATTAATATTTTCATTAAGGTCGGTGTTTTAGTTTTTGAGAAACAGGCAAAAAAGTCATATAAATCGTGCAATATAAAATAAGAAAGTGAAAAAAAAATCCTGGATCCAGATCTGCCTCAAAATCAAATCCCATGTATCGACAAAAATTTTCATCCTTCAGGTACGTCGTGATATCATGCTAACAAACGATGGATGAGGTAATAGTTTCCTTGGTTTAAAAAAATCAGAGACTTTGGGAAATTATTTCAGAATAAAAGCACTCCCAACAACCAACAATATAATCTTGAATAAAAAAAGAATAATTCAGTAATTGAGTGCAGATGGTGCTTGATGAAATTATTTTCCACAGTAAGAAAAAAAATAAGATCATATTAAATTAAAGGACCATACCGACTATTTTGCATGTTTGAGCCTAATATATTTAATTTTCATACATGTTATGTTACTGACAATCATTTCCCAAAGGATAAAACCATATTTCAGCTTTCCTGATATTTTGCTAAATCTCTTAATCTTTCAAAATCAAATATTCAAGTGATACACCCACCTTAAAAATCCATGTTTCTCCTGCTAATAGTTACACAGCCTTATGAAGTCACGGTCCTTTAAATTTTTCCATAAACGCAGGTCTTCTTTTGGGACTATATTCCCCGGTGGAGGCATACATTCACTCCACGCTTTTTATTGAGCTTAAACACTAAAATTACATAACTTCTAAAAAAAACCTGAATACACATCTTGTTGGTGATGATGGATTACCTATCCCAAGAACGTTTCAGGTATCAACAAGTTGATTTTAATAGCAGAATGAACTGAAACCAATGGAGGTCTGGAAGGTAGGAAAAACATTTTTAATTCACTGTTCCAGTAGTATGCTTTGAGAAATAATTGTCAGTAACGTTACATGTATGAAAATATATTAGGTTCAAACTTACAAAATGGGTGGTATGGTCCTTTAAGATCCTGAGCCTTTCTTGACTTCCTGTATTTTTACAGTGCAGGAGCAGCATTAGGCGTGCTGCGATGCCATCAACATGCTAATGTCATGCAGATTTTGCTCTGCATGATAAATGCCACGAAGATCCGCCATCCGACAGCCCCCGACTCGTTCATCATAAGCGGGTTACAGAGCTTAGAGGATCAATATCAATGTCATGTGAGCATTCCATCAATGTCGCCGTTAGCACATTAATGGAACAGAACATTTACACAGGTCCCCTGACACACACACACACACACACACACACACATTTCTTCTTGAGTCCCAGTTTTGAANGTCCCCTGACACACACACACACACACACACACACACATTTCTTCTTGAGTCCCAGTTTTGAATCACAGCTTGAGAGATGGAGATACTGATGACTTTCCCCTGGTGAAAATCCTTCCAATGAAGAAAAAAATAAAGAAGTAAAAAAGAAGGAAAAAGGACATACACACACACACACACACACACACATGCACATTTCCTCGAGTCCCGGTTTTGAATCACAGCGTGAAAGATGGAGATATTAATGACTTTCCCCTGGTGAAAATCATTCCAATGAAGAAAAAAGAAGAAAAACTAAACACACACACACTGATTTATGATAAGACACCAATAGACGTCTGAATAAGATGATGAAATCACGCTCGGTGGTGTGTATCTTTGGTAAACTAACATCTTTATTATTGAACACATAATCCATACCAAACGTATTTGTAAGGCAAAACCAAATGTTTTCCATTTATTACCGACGACAGATCAGCCTGAAACCACAAACTCCAGAGAAATCCCAATAAACGGACTTAATAAACAGATTAAATCTGTAATGTTCTGACGGTTGTGTTTGATGGTGATTGGACGAGACGGTTATTGTGTCGGCGTTGTGGAGGCTGGTTTTATTTGCGCCGTTATGAAAGTGGAAGGGCTCCTAATTGAGACTCTGACATTAAAGTGTTCTCAGCGATAAAACGATCAGACATCAGTGGAATTTCAATCAGAAACAAGTTTGTCCATCAACGCCAGAATCACAGGTCATCACGCCGCGCAAACAGAAATGACAGGACGCCTGCTGAGGCGGCGTGGAGCGGGGTNTCACAGGTCATCACGCCGCGCAAACAGAAATGACAGGACGCCTGCTGAGGCGGCGTGGAGCGGGGTGCCGCCTGTCCGTCATGCCCGGGCTGCTCTGAGTAAATTAGCTTTGATATCGCACAGTTTGAGCTCGGCAAATATTGAAAAGAGATGAGAAGTACTGACAATAAGAACATGAGAGGACATGAAGAGCAGATAAAAAGAAATAAAGACTTTTATCTGGATCTTTTCTGCTTTTAGTTATTTCCCCTCGTCTTTTTTTTTTTTTTTTTTTTNTTTTTTTTTTTTTTTTTTTATTGTAATATATGAGGTTAGTGTTGAAAAAACTTCAGGTAGACATCTTTAAAAATGAATCCAGTAAGACAAACTGAGCTGCCCTGAAAGCTGTGTTTCTGATTGGTCCTTTAATTCTGTAACATGTTGACATCAGCGTGTAACACGTAAATTTACCTGGTCACACCTGGTTAGACAAACCTGCCAAGGCTACAGCCAGTGTTTAGTCTGTGTTTCTCAGTCTGTGGGTGTGGCCAGCTCATGCATGATGCAGCTGGCCAATCAGAATCGAGCAAATTTTTAGGGAGGGGCCCTTAAAGAGACAGTACCTACAACAGCCTGTTTTCACTCCCAGAGATTTTCCACCAAAAAAGGTTCTTGGTTCTTGAACCGGTTCTGTTTGGTATCCATGGAAACAAAGTGCCAGTCTGCATGCATCACCAACAGATTAGGCTTGATTCAAAATTCCAGCCTCGTCTCTCTGCTACTAATACTTGTTGACTACTGTGATATTACTACTTTTCATTTACTTAGTACTTAGTAAAAGTAGATTGGTTATTCTTCCAGCCCTGCCTTCATGCAGGCTTGTGTGAGGAAGAGGAGGAGGAAGGAAGCTTCCAGCTGCTTGATTAAAGTAACTGTATGATCGTTCCCAGAAACAGAAGGATCTGAGCCGAACCATTACCGACACGCTGACAGACACTAAAATAAAAATACACGTTTACCGTATATACTCGTGTATAAGCCGAGACCTCTGATGTTGTTCCATCAGTATAATTACCTGTTTTTCTGGGTGTTGTCATAGTTTTCCTGTGATTTTCTGAAAATAATCCACGTACTGGTAAACATGATATTTATTTCAGCAGCTGATTACTGTAACTGACCAATCACAGCAGAGCTTACTGGACGCTGCAAAATGTCCTGGATAAGATAATTAGTCGGAAATATCTCATTCTTTTTTTTTTAAATATTTTATTTTGAGTTTTTGAGTTTTTAACAAACAAAAGTTTAACAAAGATAACACATCACATAAACCAGTGCAACAACAAAACAACAAAAAAATCACAACAAAAAAAGAAGAGAAAAAAAAATTTAAAATAAAATAAGAAATTATGTTCAAAGCTCCCCTAAATTGATTTGATTGATTTGATTTGTGAAATTTGGTAATAAAAACTCAGCTTATACTTAAGTATATACGGTACACCAAAATTTGTGAAGCTCATGCTGTAGATTCGACACAAACACCATATAAATTGCCAAAACTTCCATCGACACCCACACACACCCACACAAACAAACACACACCCACATACAGTACAAATACTCTCATTCTACCCAGTGGGACCACTTCAACACTTTTCCTTTGCCCTGCATGTTCCAGGCCTGTGGCGGCGGCTCTAACCGCTGCATCACCTGTCAGGCAGGCTGGCGTTCTCTAAAGCTTTCATGTAGCACTGCAGGGTCTCAGCTGGAAAGACGCCGGCCATAAATGTAGAAATATTTTACACAGGAAGCAGCCACAACAAGGAAACGAGCAGCGGCAGTAGCAGATATCGTGGGCGGATAAGACAGCATGAACACCTGTAAAAATATAAGTTATCAGTTAACGGTTTGAGCCTGTTAATTTACAGCTTTGTTATGGGCTAATATACATTAAAAAGGAATCGAGAGCTCCCACACACACTTATGATTTTATTAAAAGCAACATTTTAGCTTCAGCAGGAATCTGAACAGCTCAGGTATATAACCACTATATCTACACTATCAGGTACAAGTGGCTAAATTCATATTTTCTACATTGCACGTATTGGATATGCATAAACATGTAAAGGAATAAAAGCACAATCAGGTATTTTCTGACTGCAGCAAACACCAGATCATCTAAACACACCGATCACAACATCCAACTCCAACATATCCACAAAAATTACATCAATAATTGACAGCTAATTGATCAATGCAGAGGAAACGTGTCTGATGAGCTGAAATACAAGATAATCAATCACTTTTTGGTGAGATTTCAATCATCATGGAAGACGAAGCCATTAAATTGGAATTGGGTCACTTTTATCTTGCTTTTATCTAGCTCAATCGTACTGAGCGGAGAGAGAGAGAGAGAGAGAGAGAGAGAGAGAGGCACACAGTTTCTCCGCATCCTTTCCTCCCCAGGTTTGGTTCTAATGAACTGATAGAATTCATTCACAGGAAATGTCTTGTGACCTGAACGCGTTCGCTATCCTGACTATGCAGGTTATATGATATTTATGTCTAAATATGGGTGTGGGAGTCAATTTACCTGTTTCAGAGTGTAGATATGTATGTGAAAATACACTCAAACCGTGTACTTTAAGTTTGACTGGTCACCATGGAAACAAGTTCCACGATGTGCTTATTTGTTCTTTTTTTGGTGAAAAAAGAAAGAAATTGATTGGAAGATACTTTGGAGTTTAATTCCTACTATTTACAAATTGAAGAAGTTTATGAGCACAAGAAATGGCAAAGTTTTGTTTGATCTGGTTCAGTTTATTAAGAAAATATTGTGCAGTTTTTGATTTCTGGTAATTGATTTTTATATTTTGTGTAAAGATTTGGTTTCTGTGTTTTTTGTATATGCTGGTACTTGTTTGTTTATGTTTTTTTCATTCCTTATACCCCATGAGGGGTCTATAGGAGAATTAAAAGAATTAAAGGTAGAGAACCACTTCCTGATGCTACCTGCAGCAGCAGCCTCAAACAGCCTGTCCTCACTACGTTTTTTTTTTATAACACAATAGTTCAAACCTTCAGGGAGTTAAAGCTAAACAAAACATGAACATGTATATGTATATATATATATATATATGTGTATATATATATACACAGTATATATGTTCACCTCCTCAGTACCCTCCAGCTGTTGTGATAAAATGTTGTTTGTTGTCTTTACTCGTCTTTCTTGCTTCAGTGAGTAAAAAACAGGAAATATGAATAAATTAACTTGAATTCCATTTGTCATCGCAATGTCCAACAGCTGTCAGAGAAAGCTTTGCATTTCCTGCTGTCAGGTGGACACATTTGGGACATAAATGAATAACGGCGCTGCTGTCGCTAGGCAACAAATTCATGAACACTGTGGTACATTTATATGGACAATTTTTCAGTGTGTCTTGTGGCTTTTGTTTCATTATTTCACAGCTGAGGCTATTGTTGGTTGCAAAATCATTATCACTGCTTTTTTGCTTTGGTGAACGTGATGGTTCCAAAAGTTGAAAATGTTTCTACAGCTGAACGCCATTTTTTATCAACATGACACGACCAGCTGACAAAACAGCCATTTTCACTGTGTTTTGAGTGGGATTTTCCTTTACAAATTCTCTTATTTTCTTGGATAATGACATTAAACAGGTCTTTCATTACCTCTGGGTTTTGTTTTCCACTGCATTTGTTAGGCAGGAAATGTCAATAAGTCAATAAATTCCGTTCTGTAGATTGGTGGAACTCGCATCAAGGAAGAATTGATGAGAACTGGAGGCAGATTCAGATCCTGGAACATTTTATTACCTTTTATTACCTTTGATGGACTGATTATAGAAAATTGGAACGGCTGTTTGATTTTAAGGTTTTTAAGTTGGCTAATTTTGTTTCCAAAGCTTGGAAGAGAAGGCGAGATGGTTTATTTAATTAATATGTTCAATATATAAGAAATTCTTATTTGTTCTTTTTTGATGAAATATCACATATCTGTATCTGTATTTTATCTGGCATGTATGTTTGAATAGCATCTTGTAAGCCCATGTGGGTGTAAAAAAAAAAGATATGCATGACACTTAAATAAAAATGTATTCATTCATTCATACCTTAAAGGATTATACCGATGGTTTTGCCTTTTTTTTTTTTTTTTTTTTTTTTTTGGAGCCCAATATAAACAACCCACATATACATAACATTACTGACAACCACTTTCCAAACTGTGCTGCTGGAGCAGTAAATATTAAAATTGTTTTTCCTACCTTCCAGACTGTGAATGGTTTCAGTTCATTCTAGTATGATATTAAAATCAGCTTGTTGAGACTTGAAAAGTAAAATAATCCATCACATCTATTAAATTTTTTGTAGGAGTTTCTTAATTTAACCCATCCAACACAGAGCTACATGGAAAAAAATGTATGTCTCCACCAGAGAATACAGTTCCCAGGAGAAGATGGCTTTTACAGAAAAATTAAAAACGACCATCTCTTCTACATTCGGATGTTCGTGTCTGGTGAATTATTGAATTTTAAGGTGGTTACATCACCGGAACATTTAAGTTTGAAAGATTCAGGGATTCGGCAAAATAACAGCAAAAACAGTGTATGGTTTTATGTTGGTAATATTTATTGTGCTTAAACATGCAAAATCACCAGTATGGTCCTTTAACATTTAGTGCATCTTAGTCCAAATATTGATCCAGATCTGGTGGATTGAAATATAATTTGGATCATAGGTCACATTTGATGTTACTATCACCAAATGATGCTGACTCAGCAGATTTTAAAACCCTTTGGCATACTTTCAGTCTGGCCCCTCCCCCTCCTGTGTGAAGACACACCTGCAGCAGGTTTCTCGTTATCTAGCTGATCATTTTCTGTGTTCATGTGAAATTTGCTAAAGAGAAAAATAATGGAAGAAGAACTTTGAGCCTCTCACAGTCGTCATTCTTTCAGGATCTGGAGTTTCTCCGTGGATTCTGCTGCTCGGTGACGATTTGGAGAAAGTTTGAGGCTTTTATGTCGTCGTGTTCTTCTGACGTCAGAGTGGTGAGTTTTCACTTTTCATTCATTGCTGCTGCTGCTGGTTTATTGTTGTTGCTAGTTTATTGTTGTTGCTGCTGGTTTATTATTGCTGCTTGATTATTGCTGCTGCTTGTTTATTGCTGCTTGTTTTTTTTGTTTTTTTGTTTTTTTTTTATTGTTGCTTTCTTATTTATTATTACTCAGTCATTTATTGTTGCTGCTGGTTCATTGTTGCTCACTGGTTTATTGTTGCATTTTATTTTTGTATGTTTAATACGAAACATTTTTTTGATTTGTTTCATATATATATATATATATTTAAAAGGTATCAGTCATAGTGTAGTGTGTGTGTGTGTCCTCCTGGTACAGTTAGAAGATTGACTGAAGTGTGTGTGAAAGTATGATGCATAAAGTTTTGACAGTGCGGTCCTCTCTGCAGCAATAAAAGGTTATTTTTAACTTTTGGCTTCTCTGCAACAAGAACAAACAGGAAGTCCAGGACGATCCGTGAACAGGTGTTTTTTCCACATGAAGGGATTCTGTGTGGAATTTTAACCTGACAAATCCTTAAACGGATCTGATTTTTCCAGCTGTGACCACTGATGCGTGATGATTTTTTCAACTTGTTTAGAGTTGCTTAATTTAAAGGACCATACTGGTAATTTTTCATGTTTGAGCCCAATAAATACAACCTGCAAACACATGATGTTACAAACCATTTCCCAAAAAATACCACTGGAACAGTGCATTTTTGAAATGTTTGAGAAGACGAGTTTTTCAAAGAAACTGAAACAACCTTTGCTTCTACATTTGGACATACTACGTATTAGCAGGCAAAACATTTAATTATTAAAGGTGTTTTTATCACCTGAATATTTAATTTTGAGAGATTGGGGATTTGGAAAAATAACAAAATATTAATACAACTAATTGGGCTCAAACATGCAAAACCACCAACATGCTCCTTTAATGGACATAATATCATATGAGATACCTAACATCCATCAACCATGTTAGACGTTGCAGGTAGATTACAAACCAGGAATACAGTTCAACACAAATGCTGGACTCTTAGGAAGTTTTAATTCATGTCTGAGATCTGAACGTTAAAGACATTTTCAGGGAAAATAAATTAATTAATACTGGCTATTTCATCTCAGAAAATGCTTTCTTCGTTATTCACTCACACTTTCTGCACTTCATCATAAAAGCTTTTCAGATCAGCTGGAGCGGCTCTGAAATATAAAATCAGACTGAAACTCATCATGCTGACCATTTGTTTGGCAGAAATTCTTCAGAGAACGTTTATTTGATTTTAACATTTCCTTGACTTTATTCAGTCACAAACTGTACAGAAACGCATTCTGTAACTCAAGGACCTGCTGTCATTCAGGCCAGAAAATGTTCTTTGTTTGACAGTTTTAAAAGCCCACGTAGTCTGATTAAAGCTGCTTCAACCGTTACTGCCTGCTCTCACGAACCTGTACGACGCTGAGTTTCGTCTCTCAGGCGGCAGATCATTGCCTAATGCAGCCTGTAGACGGTGTCTGTTTCATATGTTTTTGAAAAACAGAATCATCTGTTTTGTATGTGGGATTTCAGGTGACGGCATAAATAGATAATGATGTTTAACATGCTAGCAGACAACATGTCAAGCAATGTTGCCAAATTTGCCACAATTATTTCCTGTTGCTGCTTCGCCAAGTCGCCCAAAAACAATACAACCACTGTGTACATAATAATAATAATCTTTTTGTATAGCACCTTTGATATGAAAACGCAGCCCAAAGTGCTTTATAAGACATGAAGAGTCCAAAAGTCAGAACAAGCATAATAAATGCAAAGGATAATAAGAGGACAAAAGTATATAAGAGAACATATAACTCAACAGTAAGCATTAGGTCAGGAGCATTAAAAAGATTTTTGAAGTATATAGATATATACATACAAAACATAAATGTAAATAAAAAATAAACACATGTACACATACGTATATGCACACTCACACACACGTAAATAAAAGTAGAATAAACCACATTCATAGTACTGAGAGAACCACAACATAAAATACAGTATAAAGCTAATTACTCCAAGCTGAATTTTTATAAATGTAAGTTGAAAAGTGTTTCAACATCTGTTAGTCTGTCGTTTTTTTTTCTTCTGTTTCTTTGCTTGTATTGTATATGTATAAATGGTTTTTTTGTCTTGGTGAAGGCCTTGATAAGCTGAATTAACTTTTTCCTTAACCAGCATGTTGTTTTGTTTCATGTACTGGGTTTTTAAAGATGTGCCAATAAAATACTAAAAAAAAAAAAAAAAAGTTAAAAGCCAGATTAAAAAGATCGGGCTTCAGCTTCTTTTTAAAAATGACAATGACATGTGATGGAACCGTGTCCTGAGCTGTGGTACGAACCGAACAGGACAGATTACACCGCTGATATTACATACATAAGAGCTGAAAGTTGGTCACTGCTAAACTTATGTAGTCATCAGGGATAATTCAGAAAAAAAAAAAAAATCACNAAAAAAAAAAAAAATCACAGCCGCTACATGAAATAAGCGCCGTGATAAACGAAGGTCATCATAAAGCTTAGGACATTTTGTCTTCAGGTGTTTCTCAGGTAAAAGGCGCTGAAGCTTGACATAATGAGCTATGATATATAATTGTGCTTGATGGAGAGGCTTGGTGCCACTAGAATAGGTTGAGATCAGATCAAGACTTTCTATTTAAATAAACTGATCAGCCAAGTGGGCAATCAATCAAATGTATTGATCACTAGCACATGAAATGCAAATACAGTATGACATATAAATGAGGAAATACCATAGTAACGCTTATTTCAAGACAATGTTCAATTCAAACGAACAAAGTAAAGAATAGGAGTACTCAGACGACTTACCGCTCATAACTTTTTAATACGAAACTCAGGCAGGCAAATCACGAATGCATTCCAGCTCTGAACATTCTCAGCGTAACAAAGCTCAGATTGGGTGGAGCTTGTTTAGCCCTGAGACCACAGGTAAAACACAGCATCAATCAGCCTCAACAAGCAGTAATTTAATTTTCTAAGACATTGTTAATCTGGAACCACAAAATCACATAAATTAGCATAATATAATGCATAGGAAACATAGAAATATATTTATATATAATTGAACAGAAGGCCAACATTACATTAGGCGTGTATGTCTCATAATTCGCTAAATATTTCTCACTTCTATTTATTAGGGTTGTGCGGCTCTCCTGCTCCACAAATGTTCAATGCAAAGACACGTTAAATTCAGGATTGTGTTTTACAAATTACATCTATATTCTTAAGTTTTTACTTGCAGTTTTTTTTATGGTTGAAAATGCAACTTGCAAATACTGTATCTGTAAGTAGATATTTACCGGAATACATAAATAGCAAGTGTTACAGTTGTACTTCAGCGTAATGAGACTTCTGAAACCAAACCTTTGCTGCTGCTACAATAACTCCGTTTCATTAATAAGGCCTCTGATACTCATAATGACACTTACCTGCGCTGTGGAAGCATTCTAATTTTTGGCGTAAATTATTGAGATTTATTTGTATTTGAGGAGCTGCTAGACGCTCCTCGCCGTACGCTGTTCTCATCCCTCAGGTCGATCAGCGCGTCACACAGAGAGTGTGTTGTAAATTCATGATGAGCCGCCGGAGCCTGAGGGCCTCGTACGGACGACGTTCCTGGTGCTCTGGGGAGGAATTACTCTGACAGGCCAACGGAGGCCTGCTGAATTACAGATTACAGGGAAAACCAGAGTCGATGCTTGTAAAAACGTACAGAGATTCCATTAAAATCACCAAATTTACTTAAATATGGAATCTCTGTCTTTAGTCTAAATCTAAATCAGTACGTTTACATGCACGTCAAAGCTTTGATTTGATTCAGATTAAAGGCCATTAAACACTAGAGGAGAGTAATTTGTGTAAATATTTCACACAATGATATTTTTCAAACTAACGCCCTTTAACGTAGCCTTTCACATCAACAACAGAGTTTCACGACAAAATTGCAACCTTTTTTGTTTTTTTAGATCAAGCTTGATTTTTCCAACTTTTCACCTGCGAATGCAAATGCATCGGACCAATCAAGGCGTCATTTGCTGATGATGTCACACTCAAAATGCTCAAAATGTTCACGTCGTCTGATTGTGTCACAAAACGCCATCCTGCATAATAAAACAGACAAATTATTAATTATAAAGACAAGCATAAAGACAACATAGCTTCATTATGACAATGGTCTTAATGATTATTTACCTACGGTCATTCTGAAGTTTGTCCATAAATTTCCTAAAAAAATTCCAAAAATTTCCTGAATCAAACAAGCTCCGCCTCCTTCATATTTGATAAACCCAGAATCTCTTTCTGTTTTTTTTTTTCGTAAATCAGGTTCATCATCACTTGTTGCTGACTCAGTTTTTCGCATTTTTTGGCGTGAAAAGCATACAAACATTTGCAAAAATCGTTGGTGTGAATATATTTACCGTGAAAAATTCACATTAGAAAAATTCTCACGTTCGAGTCGCTCTTGGTGTAACAGCCTTTAGGCAATAACTAGATTTTTATTTTTTTCAAACAAGCAAAGAAGGGCAGACAGTTTAAACGGAGAGAAAACAGATATAAAACTCTGAAACACTGCAGTTAGCTTTGGATTATCGCCAGTAATACTGTAAAATTTAAAATAATGTGTAGTAAATAAGCAACATGGTATAAAAATTCTAAGAATCTGCCGCTGCACTCTGAAGAAATGAAGTGCAGGAAGAAGTAAAAGCAGCAAAGAGTGCCGACGTCATGCTGCTGTAAACCTTCTGCCGTCACGCTGCTCTTTTCCACAGACTGTCAGAGTTAAATTAGACAGAGATGACCTTTATCTTAACTCCGAGAGGGAGGGAGAGAGAGAGAGAGAGAGAGAGAGAGAATGCTTACATAAGAGAAGCACACACACACGTGTGCATACAACACAGGAATCGTCACTGTTCACATGATTTGAGTTTGATACTCTTTAAAGCTTTGTTTTTAATCATGTTTCTTTTACGTTTCTCGGTTCGTTTTACCACATTATGACCAGGAAGTACAGATTCTCAATTCTGATTTTTTTTTTTTTTTTTTTTTTTTTTTTTGTTGACGTTACACATCTACGACAGTGTATTAGGACCATAACAGATGAGAAAAAAAAAATGAGGGGGTATGTAAGTTTTTTTCTCAGAGTATTGCCTCTCTCTCTCTCTCTCTCTCTCCTGGTNTTTTTTTTTTTTTTTTTTTTTTTTTTTGCACACCAACATCTCTGCAAACTTTGTATGCTGATGATACTTTGATGATTTTGGGCTAAAAGCCTAAGTATTTCGTTATTGCTAAATCCAATGGAAAAGTATAATTTATTGATTACTGTGAGCGTGTAGCAAATGCTGCTTTCCTTTACTCTGTATTTTTCGGACTTTAAAAACTCGCAGATTTGCGAGAAAAAATCTCAGAAATTTGTGAATATTACCCCCTCCTCTCCTGGTCTTGTGTTTTGTTTTTTTTCATCTATTATGGCCCTAATTACACTGGATCATTGATTATTTGCTGCTAATATTCTGTAATATTTCCTCGTTTTTGTAATTTACCTGTTTCTACACCTGCGGTTCCGATGTCACACCTGGTCGTTTGAGGAGAGGAATTCTTTGAATAGCCTCTCCTGGGCTTTCTTTCATTTTCCTTATATAATAAGGTTTTTAGGGAGTTTTTCCTCGTCGTCTTAGAGAGTTTGGGAATGTTGTTGTGTGGGTTTGAAGCCCTTTGAGACGTTGGCTGTGATCCTGGGCTACAAAGTTGACTTGACTTGATCCTAACACACCGCTGTACACATCAGATATGTGTGGTGAACATGTAAAAAAAAAAAAAACAAAAACACATGGGATCAGATATGCTGCGTTCCATTGTACTCAGAATTCTAAAAGTTCCAAGTCGACTCTCTGGAGTTTAGATCCTTCTGCTCAGAAAAACTTGGATGCGTTCATGAATTAGGCGAGAATCAACAGAATTACATTTAATATAACTACAAAGTTTTTACGCCTTTACACCAGACAAGTTCAAGTAAAGTCAAGTTTTATCAAAGTGATGCAAAGTGAAATTTTTTCCATGTTGTTGTGAAGTCAGGTGCTTTTATCTCAGGTAAGGTGGATCTCATCCGAGTTTCTGACTGGGAATTCCAACTTGTATGACTGTTTCATTGCACTTTTCCATAAAGGATTGTAGATTTTTCAAATCTGATTATAATGGATTTCAGCAAAACTCTCAGTTCTGTTTTTAGGCCACATTCATACATGGAAATAAATCTGACATCTGATTGGAAAATCTGCCAAAGCGACTGACGTGTAAACACACAGATCAGAACTTCCTTCCATATAAATAACGGAGCGGTGATTTACTCCAACACGTTCCGTAATCTTTCCTCTCTGCAGCAAAATATAATTAACTCTTTAACAACGCTTTACTTTATTTCTGTCTTATTGCATCTGCCGCAGCTTTCTTCACCCGGTGGAAATATGACACGCTCATTAAAATGGCAGGAAATAAATAGCAGCATTCTGCTTGATTCTGAGAAATTCTCTCAGAGCAGAGATTTAGCTGCAGATCAATACAAACCTGGATTTGCACATGAAACATTAGCCAATGTCACTTCACTGCCAGCTTCTAAACACCGGCTTTATTCTGCTCAGCATTGATGCAGAAAAATCAATTCAGCCTCACAGACACGGCCTCTGATTTTCTTTTTCTAATGTACCACTGCTTTTTTTTTTTTTTTTTTTTAATTATGACAGCTTTTATTGCTTGTTATCAACTGTTCAAATCAAGGAACTCGATTGTAAAGGCTCGTTTTATCTGTTTTGAAGAGTTTGTGGAACCGAGGCTGGCAGAGGAAACGACTGTCTGAATCGGCGGCAGATGCTCGTTATTAGCAGCATTTTCTTCAGATTAACTCAGGAGCTCATTTATATCAGTGGTGTTAGTACATATTTGCTAAACTGAAGATATGCGGCACAATATTGTGGTTCTGATGGTGAATTGCAGAAGCCTCAGCAGCCTAAATAAGCCAATATATGGTAATATGAATTCTTTATCGGCATGCTCCAGCACTTCTTCAAGTTATATATATATATATTTTTACTCTCCATCTTTCCCTCTTTTGGGGTTTTTTTTTTTGGGCACGATGGCACTATGTGTGTGTATATATATACACACTACTATACACTATACTATACTATAGTATAGTATGCTACTATATATATGTACGTATGTATAGGTATAGTATATAGTGCCATCATGCCAAAAAACATTTTTTTTTAATTTATAGAGCACTTTTCTAGACACTCAAAGATGCTTTACAGAGAAATGAGACATTTAAAAAAATAAAATAAAATATATATGTGTATATATATATTTTTTACATTAAAAAAAAATATATGTATATTTTAAATGTCTCAAATAAAAAAAAAATATATATATATACACCAGTATATATATATTTTTTTATATGTCTTATTTCTCTGTAAAGCATCTTTGAGTGTCTAGAAAAGCGCTCTATTAATTAAAAAAAAAAAAAGTATTTTGCTGACACTGAGTGAAAAATATCTTTAGAAACTTTGGGATCCCACTGGAAGTTAAAACACATTTCTATAGGTTTGAACAGTGTGAGTTAGTAAAGACACGGCTGAAAGCGAGATGAGGTTATTTCCAGGAGAATAGAAAGAGGAGGAAAAGCTGAAATGACAATGTACAGAGTGCACGGTGGTAACAAGTAGGGCTGTTGTCAGTCGTGTGAAACCTGGAGAGACAGAAGGAGAAAAGAAGGTAATGATCTTATACCATTTCAGGAATTGAGGTGAAGTTTCCATGCAGGACAAAAGCTTCTATTTTGATTCCAGCAGCAGAAAATCGCTTCAAGCACAATAAAAAGCTGACACTTACACTACCCGTGTGACAAAGTATCCCAAACTCCATGTGAGGGGAATATGGGGCAGATATATTTTCCACTACAGAAATAATCCGTGACATTTTAATATAAATAAATGTCAGCGTTGGCATTATCAAGTACTGATATGACAAAGATGTGGTTCAACAAATCCCTATTGTAGTTTGCATTAGCTACTTTAAAAGTCTGCTGTTAGAAAGGAGAAGAAAAATAATCTGCTACACGGGAAAGTGGTGGATTTAAGATATCCCAAAAAAAAAAAAATTAGCCTGGTACTTAGCATCACCACTAATATCCACAATATTTGGAGCTAAAGGTGTTTTCACATCTATATTTTGTTTGTTCTGGTCTGATTCAGGGACTAAAAGTGTTGGTTTGAATCAGTTTCACACAGGAAATCATCCAATCAAACTAAAACATATCAGCAAAAGTCATGTGACAACACTCTTTCTGCTCAATGGTCAGAAAGAAACTCCAAACAGGAAGTAGTTTCTATGGTGTCAAAGTAAATCAGAGTAACAAAGATGAATGTGGATCCTTTCCTAGTCAGCATCATTTGATCCATGAAGAAGAAAACTATGACAGCAGAAGCTGAATCTGACTTCTGATCAAACAACGTATGAGTCAAAACGCCCTAAAATTTAATCAAAATTTTAAAAAACTATGGGGAAAAAAAGAAACTGTAACGGTGTTTTACTGTAAAAATAAATGATTTTAAAAGAATATTAGAAAAAGGAAAAATATACACATCTTGCAGATTCTTATGTTTATTCTGATGAATTTACACCATAAATCCTCACCGGCGTTGCTGTTTCCATCATAAAGGAGCATTCCGTTGATTTTGCACACACAGAATACAGGTTTCTGAATCTAGAATATGTTTATACCAGCAAGAAAACAAAAATATCTCCCAAAAAAGTCTGTATATTACAGATTTAACAAGAACACTTTGACTAAAACAGCAGCTAACATTTAGGAAAGTCCTCCTGAGACTATTTTACAAATAAAGAATTACCCTATGGCCAATTTGAGAAAATCCCTCTTGAAAATTATTCAAGACATAACGATCACCAAAGGAGCTTTTTCTTCTGCAGAGGCTGTGCTGCATGTAGGTTGTTGTACTCCAGCGTGAGCACGAAAGTGGATTAACCAAAAACAAGTAGAGGAATGGTCGTTTTGCTGTTAATAAAACAGAGTTTAGGCCGTATATTGGTGCTTAATGGTTTTATTTTATTTCTCCTGTTTTATTCTATTGTGAAACTTGTGTTTAAGAGGAAACATTCTGCTTTTAGCTGTGTTTCTCAGATTTAAAGTGAAATATATGAGCATCCAAATTCACCTAGAGGTTCTGAAACGCTCAAAAAGCTTTGTTTTTGATTGGCCCACTACTTCTGTAACACGATGACATCAACATGTAACACTTGAAGGTACCTGACGACACACCTGGTTAGACAAACCCATCAAATATAAAGTTAGTGAGCTAGTTTTTAGCTGTAGCATCCATGTTTAACATTCACATTTGTGTTGCTACCTCAGATAGCAACACAGTGCAGGCGACCAATCAGAACAGAGCAGGAGAGCCTCAAAGGGACAGGACCCAAAATAGCCGATTTTCACAGTGTGCACAGCAGTGCTGCAGCAAGGAAAAGAAGAAGAGTAGAAGTGGATTAATGTGGGTTTTTTTGCGTATTCAAGTGTTGCAAAGATTTCAGAATAAACCTTAAAAATGAACATCTGAATTACATTCTCCCTCTAAACATTTCAACATGCATGACTTTAATTTTGAAACCAACAAAACATCATCACGTCTCGGTCTGCGTGTCATAATTTACCCGCATCCTGTTCCTCCTTACAAACCACAAGCCAGTTTTTATTTTATTTTACTGAGAACAGCCACAAAAAGTTACTACCCCAGTCCTTCTTTCTGTCACTTTGTCACTCACTCACTTTCTCATTCTCTTTGTTGCCCTGTAGAGAGCAATAACAGCACTGTGCGTGTGTGTGTGCATGCATGCATGCGTGTGTGTGTGTGTGTTGTGTTCTTCCCCCTCAGTGTTCCTTCTTGCACGTCAAAACAGTGGAGTCACTGCAGCGAGCTTTGTTTTCAGCAGCTTGCAGTCAGTGTGATGTTCTCACAGGTACAGCACAACGACATGATGGTGCCACATGTGCATACATTACTGGCTCAATGTGTGTGTGTGGGCATGTGTGTGTGTTTTGTTTTTTACTCCCATCTATGTAAATCTATCAGTCAAGACCACACCCGTTTCCTTTTTTTTTTTTTTTTTTTTTTNTGTTATTTTCTGTTAAAGGAGTATACCGGTGAGTTTGCATATTTAATTTTTTTTTTTTTTTAAATTTTTTAAAATTATTTGTTTGCACAGATATTTAAAAAGACAGTTAGGTAAAACAATGAAAAGACAAGACAGTCATACAAAATTATTATTAGTAAAAAAATAAGCATAAAAACATAGTGTGCAGGAAAGGCCAAAAAAAATGATAAAGGCCTGTCTGGGAATTTTGGGAATTTTCCTTTTTTTTTTTTTCTGTCTACATACATAGTCGTGGTACATGCCAAGATTGGCATAGCCGTTTTTTTATATATATGCAATTTTTAATATACAGACAGTCCCTCGGTTACGAATGCCCGACTTATGAACCAACCGCCATAAAGCCTATTAAATTAAAAATTCGAGTTACATAGAATAATTCGTAATAATGAACGATGCACTACTTTATGACGCATGTCAAAACAACAGAAGAACGCCTCTTCTGATCTGCAAAACATCAAGGAGCGAGAGTGTTAACATACATGTTCGTTCTCTCTCTGTTTATGATGTTTTAGGATATCTGGAAGTGTTTCTTTGATGTTTCTTATGCATAGAAAGGTAAAATATATACGCTAGATACACACCTTAAGTAACTGTTCCAACTTACGAACAAATCCGACTTACGAACAGCTGTGGGAACAGAACTTGTTCGTAACCCAGAGACTGCCTGTATATGCAATTTGATCTAACAACAGATGACGGAATTTTCCTTCCAAATTCCAAATGTGTTTGGGGGGGGGGGGGGNGGGGGGGGGACGAAAAAGTGTTGATAAAAAGGGAAGAAGGAGGAGAAGAAAGAGGTGAAGTCATGTACAGGAATGTACAGGATACAAAAAATCCAGCTGGTGACACAGGCAGCAGCAACTCAGGCCTAATCTTAATTAAGATCTCTCTCTCTCTCCATCTCTCTTTTTTTTTTTTTTTTNTTTTTTTTTTTTTTTTAAGGCAGAGAGAGCGATACCTTTAGACAACCTACTGAGAAAGTAATGAAACATAACTGTTTGACGCCGCGGTCAGCTGTTTGTACTCTGTTGCTCTTGGCTCTGCGGCGCCGGAACAGCGTGTAACTTCATTTTCACACTTGTCACATCAGTTTGACTTAAAAAATCACCAATAAGCCAAAGTCAAACCTTCATCTGTCCAATCTTTCATACGCTCTTTCCCCATCCCAACACATCAGGCTCAAAGATCAAAGAGCAGACCGAGCGGTCCCGTGTCGGTCCGGCTGGAATTCCTCCATACAAAATAAAAGCCGTCAGCTCCTTTATAATGTCAGAGTCATTCATACGCCAAAAAAAAAAAAAAANAAAAAAAAAAAAAAAACTCTTTTCAAAACGCAGTTACAAAATTAGCCACGGCCACTCATAAATATAGGGCATGTAATGCATAAAAAATGAGAAAATACTTGTAAAGTTCATGTTTAATCAGTTCAGATGAATCATAAAAACACACAGCAGCATCCCATCTTAGATTTTGGCTCTTGTTGATGTTTTCTATACTGTTATCATCATATAACCTGTTATATTCTTGTATATTTCCCCTTTTTAACCTTTTGAGTTAGTCGTGAGAACATATCGGTCTCCCTGTTAGTTTTCCTATTTTACTTCTCATGTTTTTTGCAACATATCTACTTAAACATGTTGCAGTTGCATCCATTGAACTCCTTTTCTTTATTTTCACCATGCTGCGTTACACACACACTCACTCACTTACATTATTTTGAGACATTGCGTGTTGCGTCTGTATGCTCAGCTCTGATACTCCAACAAACATATATCTGTTTAAAACCAACAGAGTTCTGAACTCTTTTATTCTGCATCACACCGCCTCAAATTCTTATCTAATTAAGTGTTTTTTTCTTTTTTTGACTCATCATATAACCAGTAGCGGCACGGTGGATTGGTAATTACTGTACATACTCGAGTATAAGCCAAGTTTTTATTACCAAATTTCACAAAGCAAATCGGGGGTCGGCTTATACACGAGAAATTCAGATTAGATCCCAGAGAAGGAAATTTCCAGGTGGAAATACTACCCATTACCACTACCCATGGAAAATAGTTTAAATCAGACCTTAGAATGAGATATTTCCTAACTAAACATCTTATCAGCACATTTTGCGGCGGCCAGTAAGTGCTGTTGTGATTGGTCAAAGACAAAAGAATGGGCCAATCAGAGACGACCTTATAAAAATGTTGTTTCATATACCGGTACGATAACGTTATTTGGTAGTCTCGTTCAACATGTTTTGTGTTTTATTAGCAAGAAGCTTGAGATAAGATACAACACATGATGGAAATGACANAACATGTTTTGTGTTTTATTAGCAAGAAGCTTGAGATAAGATACAACACATGATGGAAATGACACGGACTCAGAAGAGGAAAAGAGCATCGTATGAGGTTTGGCGATTCAGACGAGGAAGAGGAGTCCAGAAAATTTAATGTCCACTAACGTTGTTACAGTAATCAGCTGCTGAAATAAATATCGTGTTTACCAGTACATGGATTATTTTCAGAAAATCACAGCAATACTATGACAATACCCAGGAAAAACAGGGAATTTGCTAAATGTATAAATTGATGGAACATCAGGGGGTTGGCTTATACACGAGATCGGCTAATACTCCAGTATATACGGCGGCTTTGTTACCTCACGTTAAGATGGTCCTGGGTTTGAATCCGACCGGGATCTTCCTGTTTGGAGTTTGCATGTTCTGCATGAGTGTTATCCAGTTGGTCCAACCTCCAAAAATGTGGGTTAGGTCCTTTGATGGACTAGCGACACCTGCTCCTACCTGATGGCCACTCTGATAGGCTCCGCCCCCCACAACCCTGCACATGATGAGCGGGAATAGAGAATGCATGGATGTAAAGACCACTTTTTTCCACATGGACTTATAAGACTCCAAATACATCAGTGCATTGTTGAAACAAAGGAAAATGTCTAAAATATACCGTAAGAATCATCCAAAATAACATCGAGAGTTCGCCTCGTACAAAAACTTTAAAACTTAAACAGAACTTTGTCTTCTCTCAAAACTTTACACAGAAAATCTGCAACAAAAACTTCCTAAAACACAAATCTAGACTGATAACCATTCAGCCAAAAGAAATCTGCTTTGATTGAAGACATTTTATGAAAAAATACAGTCCTTAAATCATCAAATAAAGAACAATAAAACATCAAATTAACTTCATTTTCTAACTTGTTGCCCAGATAACACAATTTCTCCTCCTCTGGAGCATTTAACCACAAAAAAATTGAAACTGGCATAAATCAATGTTGAATATTCCTAAATTATGTGATTGTAAGTTGATTTAATCAACCGCTCCATTGACATAATCATGTCACGTGTTTTCCTGCTGTTCTTCCTCTATTTGGCCAATTAAGCAAAAAGTCACATATACTCAGTTAAAGATGGAGGTAAAACGTAAAGCCCAAACCAATCAAACTGGATTAAATCATGCTAAAATCTGAACCAGACTCTAGAACTTGATCAGTCCTTTCATCCTCAATTTCTCCTTTCCTCGTGTTCTTTTTTTATTCCTTATCTCATTTCACCTCTGTCCTCCTCATCTTCCCACCAACATCTTTGTTTCCCATTTTCTTCCTCCTCCTCCACCTTCTCTCCATCCTTCTTTCCCCTGCCTGTCACCACACACCTTGCATACCAGACATCTGCATTAACTCCCCAGACTATTCAGCCCACAACCTGACAGTAAATAGAAAATGAAAAAAAATCAGTCTTTCACTTTGAGCCCTGCTTTTGCCTGTACAGTGACACTGCTGAAAGCCTGCAAACACAAACGCTCATAGAGTAAAATAGGAACAAGAAAGAAATCCAATTAGGGAAGTGTGATGGAGGGAAGAGAAAAGGTGCTGTAGGTATTTGTTCCTTAAATTGAACGTTTTTTGTTTAAACATCTCTTGGCTGTCTCCTAAATCGCAGATTCAGGACGTCTGTTGAGTCTAAAGGGAAGCAGCGCTTTGGCTTAAAGTCAAACACTCATCAAATATTAGATGATTAACATGAAATTTGCTGTGGATATCCATGAATCCTGATCATTTTGGTGAGTCGCTGACTTTTCATCTAAAGCCAAAAATCTGTCACTTCTCCAAAAGATGAAAGAAAATGACCAAATTCCTGTTACCCACTTCTGATTGGTTGGTAACATTGCAGTAAACATTACGTGCTCAACGTACATCATTTGTTAGCTTCATTTCACCCGTTTATCGACAATCTATGAGCACAACTTCTTACCACTTTGGGCCTTTTTGCCGATGTAGATTTATAATGTCTGATAATATCCAGCCAGCAAATACAAATGCAGTAATTTATTTAAAAAAAAAAAAAAAAAAAAACCACGGCAACCACACAGCATCACTCTAAATTAGCCAGAGCTCATTCATAAAGCTTCCCTTAAGTTAATCAACAAATCATTCTTCCTTTATGGCGTTGTCAGGTGTGTTTCAGGTGAAAACCAATGAAAATCAGTGTGTTAATGAGCTGCGATTCATACAGCTTCATCTGGTATTACAGTAAAACTAACATGTTAAATCAGCAAAATAAACCTAAATTCTGCTTTAGAAGCATTTTAAGAGATTCGAGATAAGAGAGAGATAAGAGATCCACACACTACCGAGAGCACGGGGGTAGGGGTTGATGTGTCAATTGTCAATCAATTGTTTTCAAATGTCACATAAAAACCATAATTAAATTGACATAATTCGAAGTAAATGTATTTATTTATACCCGTATATAAGCCTGATGTTGTTCCATCAATTTATTTGTTTTATCAAATTACCAGTTTTTCTGGGTATTGTCATAGTATTCCTCTGATTTTATGAAAATAATCCACGTACCGGTAAACATGATATTTATTTCAGCAGCTGATTACCGTAACTGACCAATCACAGCAGAGCTTACTGGTTGCTGCAAAATGTGCTAAATAAGATGTTTAGTCAGGAAATATCTCATTCTAAGGTATGATTTAAACTATTTTCATGGTAGTGGTAATGGGTAGTATTTCCACCCCTGGAAATTTCCTTCTCTGGGATCAAATTTGAATTTCTCATGTATAAACTGACCTCCCCATTTCCTTTGTGAAATTTGGTAATAAAAACTCAGTTTATATTCGAGTATATACGATACTCTTAATAACAGACCAACATTATGTGATTGTAAATTGATTTACTGGAGCGTGTAAACGTTATAATTGGAGTAAATCACCTTTGCATGTATTCCTCACCTGACAAACTCTCTTTATAATGTATATTCAGTGACTCCTTCTAATTCCGTCCACGTATTAGTTTTACTCGACAAATAATCTGAGTATGGAGTTTCTGACAGCGACCATTTTTCACAATTAGTACTTCTGCATTTGTATTTGAGTACAGTTTAGAGTTAATCCTTATTCTCTGCACCTGTTATCACAGTCCTGCTCTGCACACTTAAATGGAATGCAGGAGCCGTTGTTAATGCTGTTAGCCACACCTGTGTTGGAAAGCCAACATGTCTGCTGTGAAAGACGTCTTTGTGCACGCCGTCTTGCTGGGACGGCGAAATGGAACAAAGCCACCATTAATGTTATTAGTTCCAGCTGTTCTTTTTTTTCCTGCTTTGACAAGTGGAAATGTGTGCAGAGGGAAATGTTTTCTCAGAGCGCAGCGTCTCGGCAGTCTGAGGATGAACCTGCTTATCAGCGCTGCTGCCTGAAAACCCGTCTGCAGCATGTAAACAACAAAAAACAGCTTGTTTTTAACGTCAACGTCGTGTATTTTAGAATAAATCCAGCGAGCTTTGAAAAGGCGTCAAAAGCCGGAGGGTCGCCGAATTTCCTCAGCTCATAAACAAGAAAAGCAGTCGTTCAAGTTAAAACCTGGAATGTAACAAGAGACTCTGAAAGGAGAAGATTTTTAATGCTGACTGTTCAGCAGCAGTTTCACTTCACCTGCCTGAGGTTCGCTTCGTGTTTCTGCTCATGACTTTTCTTTCTCGTCCTCTGAGGGTCGAAGGTTGGCAGTGCTAGGCTACATTATGGAGGTTATGCAGACGCAGCATGCTACTTGATGTTCCCGCTAGCATGTAAACAAACTGTGCAGAGTCGGTTTCATTCAAAAACTTTATTACCGGCATTGACGCCAGAGCAGGGTGTCTAGAAGGTTGAATTAAATCATCAGACTGGAACAAAATAAGTTGGAGACGTTTCAGTGTTCATCAGAAAGGCTTCATCATTACCTCCAACAAGGAGGTCATGTGATCACCGCCGTTTTGTCTAAGAGCTGTCACCATATCAGATTTTCAACATGATTATTGTGGCCAAAAGAATTCACTATAACGATATTATCACGACATCTATAGAAAATCTGAAAACAAAAAATAAAAATGCTATCAGTCAAATTCATCTTTAACTTACTTTATTGTGCGTTTTGTCTCTTTTTTTGTCAAATGAATTAGACTCCAAATAGGAGTGTAGGAGGTGGAGAGAGTCTGTAACCAGAACTGTACAAAAGCTCCAAAAACAGCAATTCCACCTTAAGGGATCGTGTAAAGGAACCAGATGACCTGAAAAACAAAAGATCCACAAATCTAACAAATAACCAGGAGAGAGAAAATCCTGTCAAGTCCAACGCCATGATAACTTAGCTTTAGCAATACAGCTAAGACCTTCACGGAACATTTCCTGTTTCGGGGCTAGCAAGCTAACTACTACTTCCTGTCTCTGCCGTGATGAAATCTGCAGGATGATGGAGGTGAAAGTGGTGAACAGGTTGGTGGTATCGCCCCCTTTAGCAGTTCCTGTCGATCAGCATTTCCTGCAGACTGGGGCGTCTACCAACTTCCTGTCTTTGTTACCGAATCCTAAAAACTCCACACTGGCCACTAGCTTTTTCAGGTTAGAGTAGAGCGCCTCACTCTGTCAGCTCCTCCATCATGACTTAGAGCTGCAGAAGTAGCCACAAAGCGAGAACGGAAAGAAACAGAAATGATTTAAGAGGCGCTGGATTATTTACATGATATTATCATGTGTATTATTAACATGATATCAGTATTTAATTTTTAAAAATATTACAGTTATCCTCAATACTGGTATATTACAACACCCCTACTCTGTTTGTTTGTTAGAAGGATATCTCAAAGTTATGGATGGATTTAGATGAAATTTGGGGACAGATAAAAAATGTAACGAAGAAGAAGTGAGTAGATTCTGGAGACGATCCAGATTATATTCTGGATCCAGAAGAAGTTTTTAGCCTGTTGCTGTGATGGTAGCACAGCTCCTTTAAGAGACTGCTGAGAGAGAGAGCGGGTTGATGTTAGCAGGTTAGCATAATTAGCATAACTGCTGTAATAGTGAGTCACAGCATGAAGTTGGTTTTGCTGTAAAATAAAATGCGACGGCTCTCAACAAACCCTGAATTTTCTGCTGTAGCAAAGGCGGTTTAGCCACACAGTTGGTAATCGGCCCTGGAGCAATAAAGAGAAAACCCTATGCTTCCTGGCCATGATCTGGAGGCTGAAGTAGAAAAGGCTAACACTATAAAATCAATGCTAACGGGCCCATTTCTATGAAATTTAGCATGATTACTCCTTTTTTAATAAGTATTTTTTACTGAGGATTTTGTTGTTCTTGGCAGAGGTATGCCTTCTTGTTTCTTAATTGAGGTGGGATTATATCCAAGTGGGAGACATTTCCATCAATGGGACAGTTCGGATGCAGATTTTACTGTGTCCAGGTTCTCTCTGCACAGACATCTTCAAGCACGCTGCTGCTGTGGGAGTGGGCTCTTGGTGGGTGTGTGTATGGCGCGATGGTGGAGCCCTCCGGCCCCTTTTTCCAGTCCAGTGATTCAACTTCAGCTTTCCACATGTCTCACCTGGGTGACTGAGATGAACCTTTACCTGGATCTGACAACTGACTCTAATGCAAAGTAGGGATGTTAATGATCTCTCAGTCAATGAGGAATATGCTTTTCCCACAAAGTAGATTATTAATTTCTTGTCTTTGTACTCGGCATACTATACACAACTGGGATATTTCTGTAGGACAAATGAAAAAATTAGAAATCTGGAAAACCCGACTCGATTAAGAAACTTGCAATGTCAATTCTATCATAATGAAGATTTAAGCTTTCGATTAAGATGCAACATGCATATATTACCTCTTCTTACAGAGTATTTTAATATTTAAACCAAACAGTCGTGAAGTCTCTGATGACTTCTTGAACAGGATTAAATTATTAATCCATTGTTAATCATTATGGTCCAACAATTAAAGATTTCGCTTAAAATTTACATGCATACTGTAGAGAAGCATCTGAAATTATGGAAGTTCTCAAAGTTGGAGAAAGGCGTTATCTCCATTTTGGGTAAAAGCTTTGTTTGTGGGAGTTATTTCATGTTAGATTATCATTATTTCATTCCAGACTCTTTAAAATTAAAGACTCTTATCAGGTTAAAAAAAACCCAAAACCCTCCTGATCAGTTTTTGGGTCTTTTATGATGCATTAACATCTGATATATATTAGTGCATCAATAATTTAGCAACCCGTTACTGACAATTCTTCAAAGCGAGTACTTTTATTTTATACTTAACTACATTTTGCTCTAATACTCATGAACTTAAGTTGATTTTTGACTGCAGAACTTGAAGAATTTGAACATTTCCACCACAGCAATACAGCAAACAGCCGCTAACCCACCACCATTATTCAGCATTTATATGTCCGCAAAGTCCCGATGAACAAGAAAGGCTGGCTAAATGAAGTGTTTGGTGGTTGCTGCTGAGCCAAGGTAACAGCTCTTGTCATAATCTTCGTGCCAGCAGTAACCTTGAGACGTCTTTTTTAGCCGTGTGATGGAGGAAGCGGTGGACTCAGAGAAAACATCTGTATTCTCAGGGGCCTTAAATGTCACCGCTCGCAAATAAATGGTCTTAGAGAGACAAACTCAGGCCAGCTCGTGGAAAACAGCTCCTACCCAGCTTTCATAAAAGGATATTCAGCACAGACACGACATATTTCATCAACACACCAACCCGTCTAAAAACTCTCAGACTTCCATAACGGAGAGCAGCGTTAACTTAGAGCATGTTTGGTCCAGTTCAATGAGATTAAGGTTTTTTCCTCCTTGTTTGTGCAGGTTTGAACACAGCCATCACACCATCAATCAATCAATCAAACTTTATTTATACAGCATCTTTCATACAAGTACAGGCAGTCCCCAGGTTACAAATGAGTTCTGTTCCCACGGCTGTTCATAATTCGGATTTGTTGTTAAGTCAGAACGGTTATGTAAGGTGCTTATCTAGCGTATATGTTTTCCTTAGATGCGTATAGTGTATATATTTTACCTAGTTGCGTATCTAGCGTATATATTTTCCTTAGGTGCGAATCTAGCGTATATATTTTACTTAGGTGCGTAGCTAGCGTATATATTTTACTTAGGTGCGAATCTAGCGTATATATTTTACTTAGGTGTGTATCTAGCATATATATTTTACCTTTCTACACATAAGAAACTGGATTTACGCTTTGGAGGCATGGTTATGAAGGTTACAAAAAAGAAAAAAAAGGCAAAACACGAACAACNATTTACGCTTTGGAGGCATGGTTATGAAGGTTACAAAAAAGAAAAAAAAGGCAAAACACGAACAACACGGTGTTACAGCAAGCGTGATCCGACTTAAAATAGCGACGGCTTCTGCACCTTTGACAATGCGCATTGTTTTGATGTGCTTTTTAAAGTAGTGCATCGTTCATTATTGTGAATCGTATGTAACTCGAATTTTTAATTTAATAGGCTTTATGGCGGTCAGTTCATAAGTATAGGTCGTTCGTAAGTCGAGGACTGCCTGTAAATGCAACTCAAAGTGCTTCACAGGTGATCGACAAATACAAAATATTGATGACAGTTGATTAAAATATACATAAAATTAATAAGATCAAACAAATTAAAGTAAAATTAAAATATAAAATCATAAAACACTACATGAAAACCAAGCTGAACAGATGGTTTTAAGTCATGTGACCAAAACCACCATGCTGAGGCTAGTTTAAGGAGGTCTAGATCCAAATAAACTCTGGAGTGGTTAGTTTGTGGTCTGAACGTGGTTCCGGTTTAATTGGACTCAGGTTAGTTTTCCTGTTGCTATGGTGTGTTTTTTTTTTTTTTTTTTTTTTTTTTGGCAGGTCCGAACATGTCAATCATACCCAGTTGCGAATCATACAAGATCATTTAGAGGAGGTGGTCTTCTCCTCTTCCAGACAAACTTTGGAACATTTGTTTGTGGTCTGAACATGATCTTCATTACATCCAACCAGCTACAGATCAATCTATCAATGTATTGATTAATTAGCAGCAGAGATGTAGGTGTGTGTGTGGTTCACGTTAAATCAAACGATGCTGTTAAAGGTGGAAACACATCAATCATAGCTAACGTGTTCAGGTTAGCATGTGCTTGTATGTCCTCAGCATGTTGCTCCATTAGCATGTGCTTATATGTCCTCAGCATGTTGCTCCATTAGCATGTGCTTGTAAGTCCTCAGCATGTTGCTCCATTCTCCTGTTCAGCGTGTGAAGGCAGCACGTCTTCTTCACATCATGTGAAGCAGCATGTGGTTTTCCACACGTCTTGAAGTCAGATTCAGCTTCTGCTGTCACAGTTTTCTTCTTTATGGATCAAATGATGATTCCATCCTTGTTCCATGTTATTTCGTTTTCCTGGCAGAGTAAACTTTTTCCTGTTTTGATTTTCTTTTGTCCCGCCCCCAGACATTGCTGACCAATGAGCAGAGAGTGTGACATGATTTTTGCTGATATATTTTGGTTCAATTTGAAGTTTACTTGTATGAAACTGAACCAATGAAGAGGTAAATGCAGCATTGGAACAATTTAGTCCCTTATACAGACCAGAGCAAACGATCTACAGATCTGAAAACACCCCTACACCACACATTAAATGGTACGTTCTGAACAAAGAGGCTCGAAACACGCCACAACGTACACGCTCAAACTGAACAAAGCCTCTGGACAGTTTAGTCTATTGACGATTTCAATAAAACTTTGATCTTTTTATCAGATTATAACAATATGTCTGCATCCACAAAATATTGGCATGTACAAACACATTCAGGTGGTGTTTCTTAGAATTTTGGGAAACAGCGAAAGAACATAACCGAGCAGATTGTTAGTGTAATTAAAGGAATTACATGTTCTGTTTCTTTCCTTTACTCTCTTGCTTCCTTCTTGTCTCAATATGTCTCTCTCTCTCTCTCTCTCTCTCTCTCTCTCACACACACACCAGACACTTATAATGTTTCCTCTCTTCTGGAGCCGTAGATAAGATAGCGTGGTATGATCAGCAAAACGCTGGCAGTTGGACACCATTAAGTCACATCTTATCCTTATCACCACCAAAACCCCTCTGGGTGACATCCTGTGGCTCTCTCTCTCTCTCTCTCTCCCCCCCCCCCCNCCCCCCTCCCTCCCTGAGACTTCTTTTTTCTTCTTTTCTGCGTTTGAGTCGTGTTATCACTTCCGCTCTCTTGTTTTCATTTTCTGATCTCGTTATCGTGCGCTCTGCTGTTGTCGTTGATAGGTCCTTTGCTGCCTGTGGTTGTGATTATACACACTCGCGTGCACACACACACACATGCACACTCACGTGCGTAGATTGTGGGTCAGCAGGTAGAAAGGTGTTGCCTGTAGCAATATATCATGTGTCAGCACGCACAGATTTCCTGATTAAGTCGTGAACGGCGCCGACATGAAACTTTCAGGACTTTGCGTCTGAGAATAATCCTCGTGTCACTTGGTGACTCACTTTGACACGTTCCTCTTTCACAAGTTCTTTGTGCACGTAGCAGGTGTGTCTGTCCAGAAGAGGTCTAGCAGTGTGTGTATATGTGAAACACACACTCAGAGGAGAACAGATGAGAAGGAACTTCAGTCTCAGCAGTAAAGGAAAATTTGATAACCAGGATATTATTTTTAATACTAAAAATATATATTACCAATACGTATGTGATATACAGTAATAACTAGTATCAATACTATAAAATCAAATAATAGGAATATTTCTAATTCTGCAAACATACAGTAAACATATTCCGCTATACCATAGAATTAAACATGTATGTTATGCTCACATGCAAAGCCAACATATATGTACGGTTTTATCCTTTGGGAAATGATTGTCAGTAATGCAACATGTGTGAAAATTGAATATATTAGGCTCAAACATGCAAAATGGACGATATGGTCCTTTAAATCTACCGACTTCGGTATTCAGAGGAAGGATGCTTGTTTGCATCTGGACAATAAAGATCTCTGTCTTCTTGATAGGGGCGATGTGACATAAATTCAGGCCATATTTTTGCTTAATGTGGACAAAAGTCCATAATTTTGGTTTTAACCAAAATTGCGGACCTTTAACCAAGTTTTAACCAAGAATATCTCTAGACCTTTTTTCTTCAAATGCAAAAACAAGCTTACTTTTGATTGTATTAAATTTACAAAGTAAATTATTTCTATTACTATTCCATTATTCCTTTTGAAAATCAACAAACAAACAAAAGTTGATTTACCTTCTTTAATTCTAGTTTTGTCTTGAAACCTTGTTGTTTTGTTGTAAAAGAAAAGGGCGGTTGTCTTTTTAACATCAGAGAGTGCGACCCTGCAGAAGACATTCAAAAACAAACAAAAAGAAATGCGTCCTGGATCCTTTGTGTGAAATAAAGGAAAGTTTAAAAAGTGTTAAAGACCTTTTAGTTCAATTTCAACAATAATAGAAACTCGACCTTGTAGGATTCTTATCTTAAACGTCAGAATAATAAAATAATGAGTTACAGTATATTTCTTTCACTGGTTTTCATCATTTTTCTCCTTCAGTAAGCCGGTGTTCTTGTTTTACTTTATTTCTTTTTTTTTTTTATTTTTTCAGTGAGTCTGTCTCTCACCATCAAAAGGAACTTCAAAGGTCTTGATCCTGAAGATGAAACCTGACAGTTCTCAGATTTCATTCTGAGCCTGAAATCTTCCAGGAAACACTCAGAGAGCAGCAGTTTGGCTTATTTTATCAAAAAAAAAAAAAAAAAAAATTCTGGATCAAATTAAGTAAAAACTCTTAATTTTAAAAAATGCAGTTAATTCTTGTATTATTAGGCCATATTGTGGCTTAATGAGCATTTTGGCTAAAGTTCAAACCTAAACTTTTCGTTGGGTTTATTTTGTTTTAGGATCTTGATATAATATTTCTGTTTGTTGTTTCTGTAAGCCTTTTTGATTTTTATCTAGAGTTTGAATAATTTGTGATTGCCAGTATTGGATTTGAGCCCAATATTGATATTTGAGAGTAAGAATAAAATGTATGTGGGCTGATATTAGGTTGTTTTTCTTCCTGTGTTCTTCAAAGATCCTTCAAATTTATTAAAGATAGAATTCTGACAATGAAAAATAATATTTTACAGTTATAAATAATACATATTTTCAAAAAGGACATTATTTGTAAAATATAAGCAAAGTTTGAGCAGTGAAATGCCAAGATCATAAAATAAAGCATGAAATAAAAATTACATATAATCAACAGAAATTAACCTGAATCAAGAACATTAAGGATTAAATAGACATTAAATATACAATTTTCCTTACTTACTTTTTCTTTAAGTACTGAGATCTCAATATATCCTGTGACAAGCCAGTTATAATTAAGTATTGATTAGTATGAAGTAATTAATAAGCTATAAGTTAGTATTATAATGTAAGCAGCTGGTAAACACAATATCCAATCTAAATGCTAATAAAAAGTCTGGAGTTTCAGAATAAAAGCTGTGTGACCTTATTAAGGCCTAATGAGACATGTTGACCCCATTAGCAGACTGTAAAACATAAATACGCAGAAGTAAACATAAATGCCGATCTCGGTGTTCAGCCCTCGTGAGTACGCCATCTTTGTTTCACTGCCACCAGCACGCCGTGTTATTGTGGCTTGCTGCTAATTAGACGCCATTAATACACTCATTCATCAACTATCAGAGCTCTTCACCTTACAGCCCATTACACCCTGTGTGTGTGTGTGTGTGTGAGAGAGAGAGAGATGAGGGTAATGACCCTTGTTAGTACACAGCTCATTTGTATCACTATGTTTTACACACCTCTTTCCTATATGCCTGTGCACACACACACACACACACACATTCTGAACAAGTTAGAAGCGATTATGTAAGCGTTGGAGTTCAGACTGAATAAAACATGATGTGAGAGAGACGAGCTTATGTAACGTCTTCACTTGTGGTGCAGCAGAGCAAAGTCGCTCCTTGGTTACACTTCAAGGTTGTACTGGAAAAAAATGCCCACTTCATTTGATAAAACAATAGAAGAAGCGAGAACGAGGTGAGATTCTGATGAGGGAAGCGAGGTGGAAAGGCGTGGAGTTGATGATAAACGCAAACGATGAGCAGATCCAACAATTCTGAAGTCGTGGCCGCTGTGGGGCGAGCAGACCGGAGGAGCGTGGAAATCTCCTCTCCAGATATTTACCTTCACCACAGAGGTCATGTGATCATCTGCATTTGCTTGTTTGTTAGCAGGATTTTAAAAGTCAAACAGATTTTGATGAAATATAATGTTGGAGGTGATCCAGATCATAATTTGGAATCAAAATCCAGAAGCCTGAGAGACAGATGGATACGTGTGTGGCAGTGTGTGGAGCAGGTTGATGTTAGCAAATTAGCATACCTGGTTGATGTCAGCAAGTTAGCATACCTGCTTTTAATAGTGACAATGAAACACAGCATGAAGTTGAGTTTGCTGTAAAATAAAATAAACTCCTCAACAAACAAGCAGAGCAAGAGAAGTGGACGGGGCTACACCCAGAGAGTTAAGAATCGCTAGCTAACTGCCTAGTTAACCTAGAAGCTAGTAGAAATGTGTGTTAGTATATTGCATGTGAATGTCCACAGTAAATTAATGTGTGTTTGTTTAGCCATAGACTGGGAATGACTGAGCCGTGACTGGACTGAGAATAATATTGAGCTGAATCTGAAAATAGCAACTATAGCTAATAGATGCTACTATGCTTAACTATAGCTAATAGATGCTGCTATGCTAAAGTATAGCTAATAGATGCTACTATGCTAAACTATAGCTAATAGATTCTACTATGCTAAACTATAGCTAATAGATGCTACTATGCTAGTGTGGACAGAGTGGCTGTGAGTCATGGAGCAGCAGCAGCAGCTCTGTGTAGTGAGGAGCTCTGTGATTGGCTGCCTGGACAATCACAGAACCATGTGACACAGCACTAGTAAGTGCTACCCAATCAAATTTTTTTTAACTTCACGAGTACAGATTTTACTCAGATGGTACTCATTCATAAAAAGTGCATCATCCATAACAGATACTTGTTTCATCTGAGTACTCAGCTCATCCCTAGTAATAACTTCATCTCTGCAGAAATAAAGAGAACTCCTCTGTGCTTCCTGACCACGGTCTGGAGGCTGAAGCAGGAAAGATTATAAAATAAATGCTAATGGGTCCATTTCAACAAACTTTAGCATGGTGGCTCTTTTTTTAATAACACGTTTTTATTTTTATATTGGGCATTTTGTTGGCCTTGGTGGAGGTAAGCACTGTCGGAGTTCCTTCTTGTGCATGAAGTCCAGGTGGTGGTCGTGGAGACGGAAGCAGGATTGGTGAAAAATATCACGTCAGGCCTGATATCACAAACAAATTGGCTAACGGAGCTTTCACTTTTCCCAAAAAAGGATCCAGTGGCCTTATACTGAAAATTAGGACTCTGGAATTTTAAGACTTGAAATTTGCCAAAAAAAAAAAGTGACTTGGTTCTGTCTCTGATATTCTGTGATCTTAAAATTATAACCTTCTGTTTTATCCATACAAGGTTAACGTTTATTCTATCCTTAGATATTATGCATTAGCATCTCTACATCCTGTAATACCTGTCCAATGAACTTTTCATCACCTTCAAATGAAATGTTCCAAAGCCTTCAGCTACATGTAAAATCTTATTATAACATCGACTAATTGACCAAACAGCTCAATATCAAATGGAACTTTGTAATTTCAAGGTGACAACTGATCTGACATATTGATCGTTCAGTGTGAAGGTACGCATGCCTTGATTGATCTTCTCAGAGCTACATCACCGCTGTTTCTCACTGTTTGCTAGGTTTTGTTTTATTTTGATGCTTTCTGTGCTTCTCCTCAGAAAAGACATGATTCTGTTTTGAACATCAAAGGAAAGTAGTTTGTGTGTTAAGTCTTCATTTTGTTGGGATTAGAACACATTTCCCTGTTAGTTGATCCATGCGTAAACCCGTCACCCTAAAGCCTGATAGAAGGAGAACTGCAAGTTCTGAAGCCTGGAATGGTTTTGATGTCGCCTCTTTTTCTTGGTTTTTATCTTCACAACAGGAACGGTGGTCATTTTCTACAACAGGAAATGGAAAGTAGTCATGGTAGAATGAAAATACTGTTTTGTCTTTTCATGTCTGCCTTGTTTCATTTCGGAAATATCCTTTATGTCTGGTTCTTCCATCTGTCTGGCTGAAAATGCTTTTTTTTTGAGTAATATGCAGAGAGGATCTTGGGAGATTCGGGTTTTCTGAACTTTTTCTGCCTGTAGAGGATGTGAAATTTACAAAATGACAACTCCAGACTTGTAAACTGGCAGATACATAGTTTATACTGGTATGTTAAATATCAGGTTAGCTTAATTCAAGCTAATGCCTGATGCATTGTTTGTACAGACTGGCATGCGTATGGTTCTTACACTTTCATGATGACCACGCACTTTAACCTGTGGGAGTCTTGGGGACTTTAATTTATGCAATCATTTTGTTTTTCTCTTTTTTTTTTTTCCAACTTAAATAAGTTTTCATCNCTTTAATTTATGCAATCATTTTGTTTTTCTCTTTTTTTTTTTTCCAACTTAAATAAGTTTTCATCCAAGTGCTTAGTGTATTTTGTTTCAGCGCAATCTAAGCTTTCAATCTAAATCATCATATTTTCACTTTCAGATACAGAATGTGTGCAATAGATACAAAAACACACAAAACAGAAAAAAAAATGCTTTAAAAAACCCCCCACATCTGCTTATTGATAAATCTTACAGGACCGGCTAATGAAATCATTCATCACAGCCTTTTGAGTTTCAGTTTCATTTCCAAAGAGTAGCAAAAATAATCAGAAGATGCATAAATCTGAGTTATTCTCACACCAGATCTGTAGCTTTATATGTCAGCTTCTCCTTTGAGACATAATCAGGAAATTATTAGAAAGCTCAAAGTCTCATCTTTTCAGCACTTTTTACCTCTTCGGGATACATGCAGTGACACCAAAACTTAAACGGAGGAGCAACATCACGCTGGCGTGATCCGTGACGCTCTTACTAGCTTTCACGTATCGGTCGCACAGAGTTTTCCACTTCATGAGAGAGAATGTTCCTCGAACCTCAGACTCCGGGAACTGGCAGCCATTTGTCTGTCTTGATAATCCCTCATGGAGGAATCATATTGGTGCCATTACTTCCTGTCACCGCATGGCAGCTTTTACTACACATGCTTTCATTTTCAGCTCAATTGACTTAATTAATACATTTAATTGAAACACTATTCCATCACGAAATGCACGAAACCCAGTAAACAGGCCTGAAGTCTCAACAATCCACGTCTGCTCTGACCATCGCCGATCAATAACTCCTCAAACCTCATTTTTCTTGCTCCACCAGACTGACTGTCAAAGTTTTCTGATGGCGACAATGACAAACTCTTCAGTGACTGTCAACTCATCGTAATGAGACTAAGAGCTCCACGGAGCTTTAGCTTTAATTTGCTTTTTAACATTCGACTCCCACATCGCCACTTCAGCTCTGGAGTGACACATGCAGATTAGACTCCTTGAAATGTTTATACATGAAGCGATAAATATGTAGATCAGGTTATATCTTCTTCATCATATATTTGTGGATTCATGCAGTGTTCGGCTCATCTGTCACGCACCAAAGTCGTACTTCTGTCGGTTTAATGTCTGAAAGTTTGTTGGAACCTGAAGGTGGAGTGGAGGTTGAAGGGTGTTGAGTTTTTGACCTCAGGATTGAATCTCAGCTTTTTGCAGATGATGTAGTTCTGTTGGCTTCATCAGGCTTTGGAGTTTGGAGGCTAGCTTAATTCAAGCTAATGCTAATGCCTGATGCATGGTTTATAACCCAGTTTGGGACAATTCAGAGCATTTGGACTAAACAAACTGGAGGCTCCTCCGCATCGAAAGGAGTCAGTTGAGGTGGTTCGGGCACCTAGTAAGGATGCCCCCTGATTGTCTCCTGAGGGAGCTCTTCCAGGCACATCCAACTGGGAAGAGGCCCCGGGGATTATATCTCCCGGCTGACCTGGGAACGCCTCAGAGTCCCCCAGGAGGAGTTAGAGGGCATGGCCAGGAACAGGAAGTGTGGGCCGGGCTGCTTAGTCTGCTGCCACCACGACCCGGACCCAGATAAGGGGAGGATAATGGATGGATGGAGATTGGGGGAACAGAGAGATAATGTTGAGAGGAAGAAGTGGTTACCTTTTGGAGGTGATCATATTCTTGATCCGGTATCCATAAGGAGTTTTTGAGATTAAACAGGGCTGCAGGTAAGCGGCACATAGGTGTGCATGCAAGCCGTCAAAGGGAAAATATGAGACTACGAGCTCTCTCTCTCTCCATTTCCCTTGGTTCAATAATTAACTTAACCATGGAAAGAAGAGACACCTGCTACAGGTAAAGAACCAGGTTTGACTGCTTTTGCCTGCAGCACAAACGTTTTAGACATCAGGAAATGCATGTGATGAAATATGATGATAGTTAGTAGCAGACTGACACATGATGTCCTTGGAGGAGGTATACCTGAGTATCTTTTTTTTATTATATTAGTCAAAGGTAAAATATGCAGGTCTGCTCTCTCGTGAACGCTCTAAAAACATTTAAATTATAAAATCAGTTTTCAAAAATTTGTATTCCTGTGTCTTTAGCTATTAGTGTTTGTTGTAAGCAGCTGCAGAAGTTTTGGTGGCTTTAGCGTGGTGTGAGGTTACCGAATCAATGCCTCCTGTTCTCCGATGATAATGTCACACCGGCTCTGCTGCAGCATTTTGTCAATAAAACCTCATTTTTTCAATCAATTCTGCATTAGTCTATATGCCAGGGCCTCCTAAAGTACAGAGAGCTGCTGAGGAAAGATTCAGCGTTCACATCCACAATGACATTCACTTTACTTTCAAACAGGAAGCATGGACGCGACAACGCAAATCCTTTAGATTCATCTACGTTTGAAAATTTTATCACAAAACCCAATGCAACCAAATATAGAAGCTTTAGGGTTATTAAAAGCTAGATTCTCTCTATATGTATATATTTGTATTTTTAGAGTTATATTTTCTTTTTTTGTTAAATAGTTAAATATAGTTAGAAAAATGGAAAAAAATATGCATATTTTTCATTTTTTTTGTTATACAGTTATATATAGTTATAGTTTGAGGCCACACCCAGATTTAAAAAAAAATCATCAATACACTGTTTGTTTTACAATTTATTGCACAGGAAATGACAAAAATACATAAAATAAATGTGACTAATTAGTTTTCAAGAAGAATTAGCCAACAATAGCACATTATGTAGCCGCTATGGCTGCAGAAATAACTTTTCATGAAGGCATCAGTCTGTATTAGTGCAGCTTCCTGTTGTATTCCAACTCCCTGCTGATGTGTTTTAACATTCTATTCCTGCTGTCTGCCTTCTCCCACATCATTTAGGATTAATGTGCTGCAGTCTGCTCATGCTGCAGAGCAACAGCATGAGCATTAACTTGGTCCAAGTTAAAGGAATTATGAAGAAAGAGAATTACCATTCCATCCTTCAGAGACACACGATTCCATCCAGTTTACCAATTACTGGTCAGAATTTCATTCTTCAACAGGAAACGATCCAAAACATTCATCAAAATGATGCCAAAATTACATCATTCAAAAGAGAAGAAAAAGGTTTTAGAATTCTGATTGGCCAGAGGAGGTAACTTTGACCAAACCAAAGTCTGAGCCTGAAATGACTTCATAGTGCTTTGATGTGACTAATTCTTCTAGAAAACTAATAAATTACATTTATTTCATGTATTTTTGTCATTTCCTGGGCAATAAGTTGTAAAACAAACCATGCATTGAAGTTAAAGTGTCTCATTTCCTGTCTGGTTTGTCTCTAGCTGGACTGATGCAGTTCACTTGGATCATGAGTTTAACGATCTTGTTAATTTTATTGGCTGTTACCTGGACTGTGACTGAGAGTCTGTTTGTGTGTCCATCAGAAAATGCACAAATAGATCTATAAGACATAGATTTTTCATACTGCATGAATGTCAAATTAGTAAATAACATATTGGTAATCCTCTGGAGTCTTAAATCTTTTTTGCAATTTTATTTAATTTACTATTTGTAAACAAAAACTGCACAATGAAAAAATCATTAATGAGAGTTTTTCTTTTTTTTAGCTTGTGAAAAATCTTGATATTTATGCTAAAACTGTAAATAATAAACAAGGGCGCATAAGAGATCCCTCATTCAAAAATGGATGAAATTTAAGAATTTTCTAGAATTTTTGTTTCTTCCAATTTTCTGCGACCAATACATCATTACAGCATTTATAGTTTTTTATAATTTATAAGTTCAAATGGAAAATCAAGAATGTCCTGGAATCAATAATTTATTTTCCAATCTTTTATAATTTATTTCTACAATTTTTGAAGATTTATTTCTAGAATCTCTGTCAAACAGACATATAGATATAATTTTTATTTTTTATTTATTTATTTTTAATTGTTTAGAATCAAACGTTTTCTAGAAACAAGTAGAAATTTGGTAGGTTTGGCCAAAATGTAGATTATCAGAAGCTAAGGATCCTGTCTACTGAAGGTTTTCTTCTTATTTGGCAAAGAAAATAACATTTAATGAAAAGCAATTTTTCAAAACTGCCTTTAGACTCGAGAGTTAAAGAAAAACATTTTCTCAGTATGTTTTGGGAGGTTTAGGATGAAATGAAGATGGACCAGCAGTTATTGTCAAAATGTAAAATCCCTGAGTTCATTCTGCCTCCACAGTCATTCTGTCAGCATCCAAAAGAGGTTACCATGGAGACGAGAGAGAGAGAGAGAGAGAGAGAGAGCTGGTAATTGGTGGATGATCTGAAGACAGAGTTGATTGTATCACAACACAAAGGTTCACAGCATCACCATACAATTATTACCACACACACACACTGTCTTTGTTGAGGGAAAAGATTGAGAAACACCAAAATAAACATGGGGGAAAATGGCATCTTTTCGGCGGCGCTCCTGTAACAGTTTAAGCAGTGGAGTGCAGATTTCTGAGGCGACAGGTCCTGACAGCCGACAGAAACGGTGACATCAGGAGGAAGACGGAGTCTCGTGGAGCCACAGGCTGACAGGCTGAGGAGGCTGCTTTGCTTTCCAAAGCTGCTGGATGAGAGGAGGAGGAGGATGAGTGTCACTGTAGGTCACAGATAAAACTAAATATGTTTATCTTTTTCAGGCAATATGTCCTCTCGCTCTCAGAAGCAAGAATGGAGAGTTGCCAAAATATTGAAATCCTCCCTAATCGCAGGATTGAAGTACTACTTGATATGGGACTAGTATTAGCAAGGATCTCAGGTAATTTAGGAATTACCACCCCGATGTCTGTATTTAGTGCAGGTGCAAAGTCTCTGTTTCAGTTAAATGTGCAGATCAAGTTTCTAGGATCTTCAGCAAACACGGCTTAAACATCACATACTGAGTCTGTTTAAAGATGGAAAAGTGCAGCAGTGTGTGTCATCCCTGTCTGGAGTTTTATTCTGCATTTCGGCTCGCTGCTTCTCAAAATGTGTCTCCAGACTTTCACACAAAATGCTCAAAAACTAAATAAGGCCAAGAACAAAGAAAGACTCCTTGAAATTCATCTATCCATCCATCTATCCATCCATTTTTCACCATTTTGAGCATGCTCAACAAGGTAGCCCAGATGTCCCTCTACCTAGCCACATCCTCCAGCTCTTCCTGGAGATCTCACAGTATCTCAGGCTACATGGGATGTATAATCACTCCAGTGTATTCTTGGTCCGCCCCGTGGTCTCCAAAGGCTCTTTTCCACTGTGGAGCTAAACTGTTTTGAGCACGGAGAGGAATGATTCCAATGCTGTTTCCACCTGGAAACGATTTGGTGCAGAACGCTTACAAACGATTTTCTCAGCACAGACAGACACTGTGCTCAGCGCAGCAGAACCGTTTGGGTAGGCGGGCATAATGACGTAGGAGTTCATTGATTGGTTTATATCAGTTTTGTGACTCCGCCTCTGATAGCCGAGTCGCTAATAGCAGACGGGATTCATCAGACCTCCAAACAATGCAGATAAAAAATAAAAAAGCTCAAACAGATGTACAAGATCCAGAAGGACAATAACAACAAAAGTGGAGCCGCCAGGAAAACAGACCGATTCTACAAACTTTTGGAAGCATTTTAGGATCCCGTCCTTCCACGCAGAATGACGTTGTACTAGATCCGTCCTTCTTGGCACCCTCCATGGCTACACAGGAAACGATGGTGAATGATTACGGTACGTTGTGGCAGCTAGTTCATACATACTTATTAAATAGTAGCTAATCAAAGTCTAGGTAAGGTTTTCTTTGTCAGTCAAGCATCTTATTTTAAATGTCTGGCATAATTTTGTTGATACGGAGTATAATTTTCAGCCATTGGTGCAATAATCTTGTCTCCTAGTGGCTGCATTTCCAAACACGAAATGTGCTGCTTTCACTTGCATCACTTCCTGTCAGGTTTTAGCAGCTCCACAGACAGAAACAGTAACCATTCCCACGAGTCTGGAGCAGTGTGGAACGGCATGAAGCGGTAACCGTTTGGCCCTACCGTGGAAAAGTGCCTGAATAATTCCTCAGGGAGTTTTGTAGCAATGCAGTGCAGTCCATTTTGGAGCCCTCCGTGTGTCCTGGCATTCGTGGTTTTTGTGTTTTCATAACGACCGCACTTCACAAACTGTGAGAAACAGGAAACCACTGCAGTACAGAGACCCTTTAGCTCCACCAGCACCTCCAGTTCTTGGCTTGTTTTCTTTCTTGCTTCCACAAATCTTTTTGACTTCATGTGACAAAAATGTTCTTTCTTGGACCCCAGACTACAGACCATTTCCTGCCAGGGATCGGCATCTATTTGACAGTCTTATAAATCCTTCATAGAGGAATCACATAGACGCTGCTACTTCCTCTCCTCCTCTGCTAGTTGCTCTTCAAAGTTGTTAGCCATTGTTGTTTCTCTGTCCTGGTGGTGTTCGCTGCATTTGCGGGTCGCATGTTCCACACTACCACCACCATTTCTGCATCCATGTTCAGCATAAACCAGGCTAACAGTGAGTCCTGACACCCTTAGCCCGCGGTCACAGGAAAAATGCCTCACGAATATCAGCATCCTCGCAAATATTCACATCCTTGCTGAAAATTCATGTCCTCGCAATATGAGCGTCAGTGCTGGATGTTTGGTGGTGTTGTGACTTCTTGGGTCCAACAACACAGCAGCAGAGAAATGAGAATGGAGCTGCGTGAGCTAACTGCAGTTACCATGCTGATATGCCACAGCTAGCTTGGCAGTTAGCTAACTATGAGAAAGTTAGCTAGCTCAGTTGCTAGCCAGACAATAAATTGGTATAAAATAATGTATTTGTACTAACATGCTTTTGTGGAGCAGTTTAACTCTGGATTGTACAAAATCGGATGATGAGACACAGCTAATATGACACTTCTTCTATTTTGGATTACACTTCACTACATTCTGTGAAAGGTCAGCAGTGTCAAGACAGCTTGGGATTGGGAAGCCACATGAATTCATGTGTCAAAGTTCAACAAATTTGAAAGCATTGCACAGATTTTTTATTTTGTCGCCACGCGAATTAATTTTGCCGTCGCACGAATTTAGTTCGCCCCTGCAAGTGAATCTGGTGTTTGTGCAAATCACATTGAAATGAACTGATTTCACAAAGAAATTTCACTGTAAAAAGTGCCAGTGTGACCACAGGCTTAGGAGGAAACTAATTTCAGCTGCTTGTGTCTGGGATCTCATTCCATCGGTCATTACCCATGAGCTCAGGTGAAAGGTGGAACGTAGGTGAGAGCTGGAAGAGTTGAAGTTAGTTTTCTGAAATGTGGCATTTAATTTGTGGTGGAATTTATGCTTTATAGAAGCTGTGAAGATTTAAAAAGGACTAAAATCCAAACCGCCTCCACAATTATTACAAATCACATGACGGCCCATGCAAATAAGCTATAATACCCTACTCACATAGGACTAATATCTGCCTTTAGATAAGTATATACTGTATTCTCAATTAATTAAGTAAAGTAAGAATGTACCAAAAATAGAAATACCTGCACCTCAAATGTACGCTTATGTGCAGTACTAGAGTAAAAATACTTCCCATCTCCGTCAATGATTTGATGATTACCAATGATTGATTCCAGCAATGCAGTAACACAACCAGTTCTTCCCACACCTTTTGAGGTGGTTGCTACACTGTTTGGTAGGTGGTTGCTTGGAATTTTATGATAAATACATGAATGTAGGACTGTATAATGTACTTAATAGAGCAGGATACTAATATTGTTTGGGGTTTCTGAAAAAACCCTCATGAATCAAAAACACCCAGATAATATTGAACAAATTGTGTATGCAAATGAGTACACGGCCTCATCTAAACAAAGTAAAAGACTTTTTAAACTTATTATTTAAGTCTCTCGCTTGCACTGAGCAAAAATCTAGCTGTAATTATATCAGAAAATAAAGGTGGATAACAGTCACGCCAGATGCGTGTTGCTTAAAATCTCCTTTGCATCAGAGTGGAAATATAAACTGCACCTCTGATTGAACTGGATTCAGATCAAACACTTAATGTGCCGTTTCTGCTTTCCTCCCCATTTCCTGTTTCTCTGTCAGTCAGTTAATGACTTCAATGGCTTCAGAGTAAATTGAGAAAAGGGATTCTAACATTGATTGGTGCCATTAACAAACATTGATGACTGTGAAGTTGATCCAAGAGCTTCTATCCTCGCTAGTGAAAAGCATTACCATAATGAAAATTGCAAACACCATAATGGAGTATAAATAGTTCCTGCATTGGTTTCCTGTATTATTCAATTTAATCTGGTCAGTGGGTGGCGTTTGGCATATGTGGTTATAATAAAATGTAGAGTGAACATTATGCTGGATCCTGTAAGTGGTTAAAGCTACAAAGCCATAGATGTTATTACCGTGGTAACCAATGAGCTCCAAAGTACTGCAACTATCTTTGCTACCACCTCAACAATAAGTAGAATGCATAAAATGACCGACCTCTCCACTTTGTGAGCGTGTTAAATGAGGCAGGACTGCTTCCGCTGCCTTTCTCTAAGTGTGTACTTTGTGCTGCACGGCCAAACAAGAAACAAGCTATTGCATGTGTGGGTGTGCATTTGTGTGTATCTGTGTACACGTACTAATGACAATTTCTCTGTAATCCATTAACCGTCAGGGTCTACAGTGACTTTTTTTTTCCTTCACTTTTCATTGTTCTTTTGTTTGCTACTTGCACAATGAAAAATCCTTTACTTACGATGGCATATTTGGGCCATATGACCAAAAAAATAAAACAAAACAAAAAGAGGAGCATTTCGTAACGCACAAATTTGCCAGTTTAAAAACTCACAAATTTGTGTGTTTTCAAACTCAAAAAAATAATAGGGGGAATCACCGCTTTACATTGTGACTATATGTCTGCAGTAATGACCTTATTAAATTACACCTTTTTAAATTTGGAGTTTTTAAAACTCGGAAAAATAAGGAGAAATAGGGAATCAGAATTAACCGTCTCATGTTGTGACTATACTGCACATTACTTTATTAAATTATACTTTTCCATCGGTTTTAACAGTAAGGAAATACTTGTGCTTTTAGCGCAATATCATGCATTATCATAAGCATACTGACTTTTAAAACTGGTAAATTACATTGTGACTATGCCTGCAGTACATGACCTTATTAAATTATACTTTTCCATTGGATTTAGCAATAAAGAAAATTGTGCTTTTAGCACAAAACCATCTAATTATCATAAACATACAGACTTTTAAAACACACCACATACGGACAGCATATGGACTTTTTATTCAAGTTTAAAAACACGCAAATTTGCGTGTTTATAAATTAGCATATTTGCATGTTTAAAAACTCAAAATAATGCCCCCTCATTTTGTTTTTTTTTCATATGGCCCTAATATGCCATTGTATTTACTAGACAGGATGACACAAAAAAATTTAATATTTCTGCCAGACCTGTCAATGTTCTTCAGGATTCTAGAAAATAAAACAAAGCCACAGAACTTATTTTGTGGAACGTTTCCAAAATATTTTCTAGAAAAAATAAACATCCAGAAATGTTTCTACAAAAGGCTAGATTCTTCCCACATCTTTTTAGGTGGTTGCTAGGCTGTTTGGTAGGTGGTTGCTATGATATTCTGCATTGTTGCTACATTGCTACTATGATATTCTGAATGTTTACAAGGTGGTTGCTGTCATGCTTCAGGTGGTTTCTCGGTAGTTGCTATGGTATTCTAAGTGGTTGTCATGATGTTCAGTATGGTTACTAGGGCAGTGGTAGGTGGTTGCTATGGTATTCTGAGTACATTCCATGGTGTATTGCTGTTTTCTTTCTGCCACACTAAAGGAAAAATCTGAGAGAAAATTGATTAATTGATCCAAGAAAACTATTCCTCACTTATTTGACATGATCCATATTTCCACAAAATCCTTCCAACAAAACACGCCTGTTGCCAAATTGCTTGTTAATTACTGAAAGATTTTACGAGGCAAAATCTGTAGTTCTACAGTGCCAAGGGCTTTCTTTGTAGCTGCTTAATTGGCAAATAAAAAGCAAATTCGTTGAAAAGTAAAATAGCACAAATGATTTCAGACTACAGAGGGTTAAAAACAAGTATATATATATATACATACACACACACACAGCACTCAAATACATAACAACAAGTGTAGACAATCAGCATAAAGGTGATTATGTAGAATACAGAGTGGGTGGAAGTCACACTCACACAGATGGCTTCACTTTGCGTCCAGCAGAAATGCCTAATGGAGGCTTTCACGTCGTACATTCACCATTCAAAGAGGACAGACGCTGGTTTGCTCCTTCAGGCCAGCAGCACATCACAGGAACACATAATCAGACTTTTACGTCTGACGATGCTGTTAATGTGGCACAAGTTAACATCAGAACTGATGCTCGTACAATCAGTGAAGCTCTGGTTGGATAAAGTAGAATTTCATGTGAATCTGTTCAGATATTTCAAGGCCTTAACCTTCCAGAGTCATTTATTTTTCATTGAATTTCTCTAATTTTCCACAGAAAAGCTGCACTGTAAAATAATAATAATCCTTTATCAGACAGAACAGCAAATTTTGGCTTGTGAATATTGGTAAATTTCTGCAAAAACTAGAGATTTTTTTCTCTAGATTTTTCTTACAAAGAAGTTTAAATGTTTTAGTTTCTGCAAATGTGCACATCTCAGAGCATGAAATACAAATATTTTTAAAATTTCCTGAAATCAGTTTTTTTCTGGAAATGTTTCTAGTTTTTTTTTTTTTGGTAAATTGTTTTTAAATATTTGTTTTGTTTTTTTTAATTTTTCCTTTCTATAATCAATAATTCCACCCATCCATTCATTCTCTGTAGTTTAGGGTTAGAGAGAATTGTTAGAATTAAAATTTGGCTCAAAAGTTAAGATTTTTATAAGCCAAAATTAGGTTTTCTGTCTGGCACATTTTTATTTTCCAGGTACAAAATGAAAAGCTAATCCAACAAAAAGTGACAAATTATCTTTTAATTCCTGCACATGAAAAGATTTTACAGTTAATGCTCAGATCATGTTTATTCAGGGACACATTTGTACACATGTGGATGAGAGCATTGACTCAAATTACATGTAATCATAAAAATACAGATACACAAAAATCCAAAAACTTTGCCCAGACTTCAGTTTGGACTTTGATTTGCTCTCTTTCTCTCTCGGCTGCCCCCAAAGAGCAGAGAGCAGGGGTTCGCCTTTATGGATCTGGGGTAATTGAAAACGATAAATATGGCCTTTCAAAGCAAAGAAAATAAACTCAGCCCTCCACTGGATTTAATGTTCAGCCAAGCGGAAAACATTGGCAAGGAGCCAATGCAATGGATCGCCAGCAACACACCTGAGCATACACACACACACACACACACACACACACAAACAGCTCCCAGAATGGATAGCATAGCTTCTTCAGCAGTCATGTCTGCCCAGAGACGGACATTCACTACATCCTTGTTAAACATTCCAGTTCTGAAAGTGATAAAGTATGACGGACTTTGCAGCCCGAGGATGAACATGAAAGGTATTACATTGTGACTCTGTATGTTGAGTCCTACCTAAATATACAAATGTCTGTTTCTGAAGTAGCGTACAGTGAAAAAGTTTGACGACGTGCTTATTTGAATATCAAAGAGAGAGAACACAGCCAGGCTTGGCCAGCTGCTGAAATCCTGAAAAATCTGAGAGCCTGGAAAGATTTTATACTGATGCAAAGAAAAAGCACTGATGTCAACATCGGAGTCGTTTCTTTTTACTTTGAAATTGTACGAGCAAAGTCAGAGAAACTCCTACTCACTAAAAAGTTCAAGGACATTCCAAAACTCTTCATTTCCTTGTTTCCCTCACTTGCATCAGCTATCAGATCAGCTGTTCAATCAAGGACAGATTTCCACTGAAGAGGCAAGTCTTATAAAACAATTGTCTCCTCCAGGAAGCTTCCTCCATCCTCAATCCTCAGAGCAGGAAGAAGGGATTTGGATTATTCTTAAAGATATCAAACCAGATTGATCTCTGGGTAAAGTGAAGATTGAAGGTCAAAAGTCAGGAATAAATCTTCAAAAGTTGAGTTGGGGATTGAAGATGGAAGATTGAGGATCAAGGGGTGACAAGGATTGAGGATCAAGGGTTGGGGATTGATTACCAATGGTTGGGGTTTGGTGATCAATGATTTGGGTTGATGATCAAAGATTTGGGCTGACGATTGATGGTCAAGGATTGACATTGAGGATCGAGGATTGAATGTCAGGGATAAAGGATAAGCATTGAGGATCAAGGATTGCAGATTGAAGATCGAGGATTGACAGTTGAGGACTGGGATTAAGGTTTGACAGTCGAAGGATGAGGATTGGAGATCAAGGATTGAGGGTTGGGGACTGAGGATTGTACATTGAGAGATCAAAGTGTTGATAATCGGGGGTTGACGATCGAGGGTTAAGAGTCGAGGGTTGACGATCGAGGCTTGTGGATCAAGAATTGAAGATTGGTTTGAGGATCAAGAATTAGGGATTGAGGGTTGAAGATTGAGACTTGAGAAGCAAGAAAGTGCTGAATGATGAAATAAGAGCTTTGGAATGTACCCAGTCTTATCGTCTTCAGCACCAACAGGAAATAGCCTTTGTGATTTATCTGCACAGCGCCCTCCACAGCCACGGAAGCTTTTATGCACGAGCTTTTACATGCCAAATACTGCTCCACATGAACTAAATTGGATCTGGAAAATTCCCCTTTAAAAGAGCCAGCGAGACAGAGACAAAATGAAGCTGGAGGCCATGAACAGACAACGCTAAGGCTCGTGTTACATGATAAGTGCTGAGTGTTGCTGCTGAGCTTGGCATCCAGCGCTCTGCTTGTTCATGAGTCTGAGCAGCGCCGCTCAACCAAGTGCTGACAGGAAGTGCTCATTGCTAATGACATGTTGATGGTAACCATGGACGACCTTTGAACATTTGTGGTCCAAATCAGGTTTCCGGGTCAAATTGGGTAGCATCATGGACATCTTTTCTTTTTCAGAAAAGAAAACCAAAAAAAATGGTGAATGTTGTCTATGCAGGTTATGAGCTTCTCCATCACTGTGGCGTTTCTGCTTACAGTTGTTCTCTGATTGGTTGCGTGTTGGAAAGGTCAACGTCGGAAAAGTCAAAGTTTAATTTGGTTGAACTCTGAGTGCCACATCAAAACAGAGAATCCGAGAGCCGTGTGGTGCTCAAGGTGGCGTGACTTGACATTAGGAGTCACCGCTCAGCTCTCAATACACAGTAACAGAACGCTTCTCAACACTTAGCGTGTAAAACCAGCCTCAGCTGATTGACAGGATGTGATGAAGTGAACAGTTTCAGGCTAAATGTGATTAAATGAGACGATGAATTGAGCGATCCATCAAAGTTACAGCAGTAAATAACGCAGCAGAAAATAGACGGAAAGCATTTTAAGCACTTATATTGAAGTCTTACTGAAGATGGACATGCTTTTTTATACGTGACTTTGATGAAGTACCATTTACACACAATATGTACACATATACATATTGTCATGTAGCTTGTATGTCCAGAACATGAACAGAATTCTAAATATTCATATCTTAGTATTATTATTAGAAAACAGATGCAGGTACAATGCAATTCTTGACAAAATACCCCAATGATAAGAATATTTCATATTGGATTCTGTTTTTTTTTTTTTTTTTTTNTTTTTTTTTTTTTTTTTGTTTTGTTTTAACGTTGTGTCAGCATCATTTACTTATTCATCAACTTAGCATTTTATCAACAGTAAGACAGAAATGTGGACCAAAATAGTCTAAGTGACATTTGAATAACTGTATTTTAGAAAAGAAGATGCAAACATCTGAACATTACAAGCATTTTACTGTGACTGGTGTCTTGTCAGGAAAATATATCAAGCACAAAATTAAAATATGCAGTTTGTTAAAAAGTGTTCACATTGATCAATGAACCTGCTTCTCAGATCGTTACAAGCGAGTAAATTACATTTCAGATATTTCAGAGTGGCGTGCTTTGAATACCTGCAGAAGATACGCCGAGCTGTAGTTTGATTCATCTTTGTTACCCACAGCAGTGGAGAAAAAAGGTGTTTTAGGCTTTTATTCTAAGAGGAATTGGGGCTTTGACCAGTGTTTAGGCTGCACAGGCTGAAGTAATGGAGGTGAAGTACTGGAGCGTACACGAGAAGGACAGAAGTGAGCAAGAAGCAAACTCCCAATTTACTGCTTGATTTTCATTTTTGGACGAAACTCAAAGAAAAAACTCAGTTTAAAGGAAAACCTGCAAAACTAGCCAAACGTTGTAAGTTTAAATCCACACAGAAAGTGAGAGGAAGGTGCTAAAACTCTATTGTGCACATTTTTTTTTTTTTTTTTTTNTTTTTTTTTTTTTTTTTGCACAATTTCTCTCGCTACAGCCACTGATGGTTGTTGCATTGTGCTGCCCAATTTCTTAATTCCATTAATATGCCTTCTGTATAATCATATTTTTTTAATCCACCAGATCTGGATCCTGATCTGAATCTGGACCAAATTCCTTTAAACTGACAGTCTGCCATAAATATGCCTTGATTGTTTTTTATTGAGATTAGTGTATTACTTTTGAAGAATTAGACAAAAAAAATAAGCAAACAAATATATATATATACACACACATATAAAGTTCTATCACATAATGTTAATAAATCATCTATAAATGACTGGATCTATTGGATCTGCACTAAAATTTGATTGGATGCTTCCCTGGCCATGTCCCGCCCTTTTTCCTCAGAATAGGTTAGTCAGGTCCAGAACCTAAATTCCGTAACCATTCTCTGGCTAAGATGTTTTGATGATTGATTTGACTTCTATGGAGCTTTTATTAAAAAAAAAANAAAAAAAAAAAAAAAAAAAAAGCTCCCAGGTCCCTCACAAAAATGCGGTGTTTTTTTTGCCAGAGAGCCAAATCCAAGATGGCTGCCAGCACCATTGTGAAAAATAAACTTTTGAACCAGAGCACCTAGAATCATGTATAAAGACATTTTTTTGTGTAAGTTGACCATGAGGATTCCGATTCTGATATTAGTTTGACATGATTTTCACCCAGAAATCCAAGATGGCCGCCATCCAGTAGAGTGAAAATGTGACTTTTGAATGGGAAGTTGAAGGTTTTTCAGTGAAAATTGTCTATTAAAGACATGTTTTCCTTTTAAAACAGAATTTAACCATTTATTATGATAGATCATGACATTATCTTTCAAATGATGTATAATACACCAAGGTTTAATTAAATATAACGTGGTTGGCACACACTGCTTTGATTATTCCTGATAACCAACACACTTGTACATATATGATAACAAACATGTAACTGTGTTGGCAGAGATACACATCACATCCTACACATTTCCTTATGTATCAGGCTCAGAACTTATCAACCAAACCTTTAAATTCTCATATAAATGCTCAGAATAAACTAAAAGTTAAAAATGCATATTGAGTAATGAGGAAAAACACAATCCGTGTTCCGCTTCCACGCAGAAGCTTTGAGTCTGGTGTTCGCAGACAGTAAATCAAAGGTCATTTATGCACTGAGTCAAGCAGGAACACTTCTTCTGTGAATTTTAGCAGCATATTTCACTTTAATCTCCTACCTTCCTGCTATTTTTGCAACTGCTCAGTCAAGCGAGGAGACAAAACATCCTCAGGGCTTTAAAATGCTGCCGTCATGGTGACTGTGCGTAAAGCAGGAATTCAAATATCTTTCAAAAAACTGGTGTCTGTAGCCTCATACGCTCTGTCTGTGTGCGTGTGTGTGTGTGTGTGTGTGTGTAGATTAAATTCAGGCAAACACACAAACAGTACGCAGGAAAGTTTNTTTTTTTTTTTTTTTTTTTAGTTTTGATAAATGGTTGAAATGGAAATAAATTTTCTTTTCCTTTATTTCTTTCTAAAACATCACTTACCCAGCAGCCAACATCCACTTCCAAGCGAGATTTATCTTTATATGGCAGTGAAAGCATTTCCATACACGGTTAACTGATTAATTGAAGGTTGCAAGGACGGTGGCGATGAAATGTGTTTTCAGGAGTGACGGCTGGAAGCTGTCTGAGCTCAGAGTGAAATTAATGGAGCTTTTAAAAAATGAAGAGTTTTTGAGACTTCAGATCACAGATTGATCAAAAGGGTCTCGGTCTGGTTTCTTTGGTTTTTGTTCAGACCTGCATGAACAAGGCAAACCAGTTCATCCAGGATTTCACGTTTTTTTTTTTTGNTTTTTTTTTTTTTTATGTTAACATGTCCTCAGTTTTAGGACAATTTTAAGCAGAATATATAAAACAAAAACAATTAGAAACATTTAAAGTGCTGGATGTAGTTTATTTTCCTGAACAAACAGCTGTTTTTCTTTTTCTTACTTTAGCATAATCAAATGGGATTTTATGTGGTGCTAATTAGCATTGCAGCTAGCGGACTTTTAGATCACTAATGTTTTTAGCATAAGTCAATGGGATTTTAAATGGCGGTAATTAACATTGCAGCTAGCGGACTTTTAGATCGCTAACATTTTTAGCATAAGTCAATGGACTTAGGAACATAGCGAAAATTAGCATCACGGCTAGCGGACATGTTGTGACTGGGAGTGAGAGATGCTGAAATAAAAGTATTTTGGTTCATGATGAAATTGTGGCGGACATAATGGGAAACACCAGTAAAAGTTTGAGTAAAACACCGCTCACCATGATTCTTTCAGCGCGTGCCACGTCTTCCTGCTGCTGCTTCAGTCACATGATCTGCCGCTGCTATGCTAACTGTGCTAACATTCCCTATGCTTTGTTGATTCTGTCCACTTTCTCTGGTGTTCCAGCACAGCGTTACATGGAGTGTGTACTGTTCTGGATACGTGTACGTGATCCAGCTATTCAGCAAGTTAAACATGCGACTCAGCGAATCCATGAAACAGTTGTTGTTTTGAAATTATCGAGGTATGAAAACTATAAAACACAGAAATAGAAAATATTTGATAAAAATTCATACAGCGTTCTCCATCAAACAATATTTGACCTATTCAATACACTTTGAAATAAGATAGACTGTTAGAGATTAACTGTTGTTAGCAACGACTTGCTAATGCTAGCGTTAGCATTAGCATGCTACAAAAAACAATCAACTTAAATCTTTATTTGTTGCTAAGAACGTTCTAAAGATGTTCTTAAAACATACACAAATAAGATGTACTTACGAATGTTGCATCTAACAGGCTTTAACAAAAAGAATTAACTGTTTATTTGTTGAACTAGTTTTAGCTTTCTCATCTGTCTGGTTTTTCTTTCAATTTACTTCCGGTTTTTCGGCTTTCCACATACGGTTTTAGCAAAAACTACAATTCAGGTTACTAACTGTCAAGTAACTAATCCAACTGATTTAATCGAGTTGATAAACAATAACAAGGATAAAATCCTTAACACAGTGCAAAACTATTTCCTACTTTGATGTAAAACATTTAGAAATAGTTTCTCATGTTTTTATCTGTTATTTTTGTTGGTAATGAGATGATGTCAGCATCAACAATCAGCATCATCTTCATACGTCATACACTGACAGGCGTGTGGTTGGATTGGGCCATTTTACCCGGTAACAGTGCAGTGATTGGTCAAAATTACAAAACCGCTTTTGATTGGACCCTTTTATGCACTAGAAGTGCAGGGATTGTTCAAAATTGTGAGCTTTCACATAATATGCACTGATTGGTTGATTTTGCATTTAATTATGCGATTGCAGAATCACGGAATCCTGGAGGGAACCGAACCCCACCTGAACTGGACCAAATCACATGTAAAAACGCCTAAACTGACTAAACTGTAAGACCTGAGTGTTGCTGTAAAACAGACGTTCTTCCAGCCATCAGAAAACACGAACGCTCTCATATCATCATTATAAAATCCAAACACAGGAAACCGTTCCAAACCCCGCAGGTTTAACTTCTGTTTTAACATAAAAACTACGTTCACATCATAAAATCCCATGGGAGGCTGCTGCATTTTCTGTGGAGGGAGACAACAACAGGCACCGTGGCCTCAGAAAACACACACACACACAGACGTGACCTAAGTATCATCTTGAAGTCTCTGGTGGATTTCTAGGAAGCGGAGTCAGGCTGATATGTTTGTTTTTGCCTCCCAGGCCGACGAAGCCTCATATACCTGCCTGTGTGTGTTTGTGTGTGTTCCTGCAGGTCCACATAACTTACAACGGCGTCAGATTCCTGACTTTGAGACCACGTGAGACATTCCTATAACATAAACGAACGGCGAAGACGAAGAGTCAGAATCCTCACTCTTCGTCTTTAAGTCATTTCCTCACGTTTCTCATTGTATGAGCTCGTTATCCGTGTTTGTCGTTTGGCAGCACACAAACACACTCAGGCGAGTCTTCTTTCTGTCGGCTCTTTGACACGCTCTCTGCCGAGGGGAATGGCACTCTTATTTCCATGGCGACTGTGCTTTCTCTTTCTGTGTGAAGGACAAAAAAAGAGAAGTAGAGAGCTGAAAACCACACACAAAAAAAATCATTCCTTGTGTGTCCGTGTGGAATTTACACACATGAGATTTTGTCTGTCGTCAATCACGCACACGCAAATAATATGCAGATATGTTGTTAATTGCCTCTAATATGAAGCCTGAATACGCTTCTCTTGTTTGCTGCTTCCTGCACAGTGTGGCGCTGCTTAATGATCGTTAGGAACAGCAAGGTGAAGTGTGTGTGTGTGTGTGTTAAGACCGGGATGAAGATCACACATTTTATCTGTTTGTTTGTGAACTGGTGTACGTGAAAAATTCAGAACAGAAGAAGAAGAAGAATGTAAGAACAAGACAGGAAAAATCGGATGGGAAGGTTTTTTTGGTCCGTGTCATCCTGCGTGACTTTACACGCCTCGCACGCCTTTCATCCTAATCCCTCCACACACATGTTAATGATGTACAACTGTGCTCCGGTTTGTCTGCTCTGAATGAGTCCTTTGGAATAAATTTTGAAATAATAACAGTTTACCTCCGTGGGAGCTTCACATACCACTCCACGTGCCACTTCCTGCCTGCGACGTGCAAACAAAGCCTCGCCGCTCCTGAGAATTACGGAATAAACGAGCAAACAAACCCAGCCAAAATATTCAGCTTTTCAGGGAATAATCTGAAAGTGGCCGACAGTGAACATCATTGCTGATTTACTTATGGGGAGCATTTATGCTGGCGTTTAGAGACGACGCAATTGTTAACTCAGAGCGAGTAATTATACCTGAGTGTTTAATGTGCTCTTGTGACGAAGTTTGTGGTTTGACAGATGATTTATCCACCAAAAAAAAAGACTCATTACAGCTGTGAAGGAGTTCTGTTTTGGTCCCGTTTTTCTGTTCGTTAGCAGGATTTCTCAAAACTTTGTTGACACATTTCAGGAAAATTTTGCAGGAAAGCTGAGCTGAGGGCAAAGAAGGAGTAATTAGGTCTGGTGTGGATCTGGAGCCAGAAGTCTGTTGTTATTTTTAATAAATGGAGCATTTAGGAGCCTCTGGGTGTGACGAGCTCAGGAAGAGAAGCTCCTGGATTCCTCTGTGGAGAGGAATTTTGGGCTTGTCCATCTGGGAGGAGACCACGGGGGCAGACCCAGAATATGCTGCAGGGATTATTCATCCATCTGGCCTGGGAACACCTTGGAATGTCCAGGAAGAGCTGGATGATGCTGTACATACTTGAGTATAAGCTGAGCTTTTATTACCAAACTTCACAAAGCAAATCGGGGGTCGGCTTATACACAAGAAATTCAGATTTGATCCCACAGAAGGAAATTTCCAGAGATGGAAATACTACCCATTACCACTACCCATGGAAAATAGTTTAAATCATACCTTAGAATGAGATATTTCCTGATTAAACATCTTATTCAGCACATTATGTGGCAGCCAGTAAGCTGTGCTGTGATTGGTCTGTTACAGTAATCAGCTGCTGAAATAAATAGCATGTTTACTGGTACATGGATTATTTTCAGAAAATCAGACAAATACTATGACAATACCCAGAAAAACAGGTAATTTGCTAAACAAATAAATTGATGGAACAACATCAGGAGGTCAGCTTATACTCGAGATCGTCTTATAGTTGAGTATATATGATACTTTCTTATGCGCGTTCACAGACCTCGGAAGTTGGATTTTTCCCGGTTGGAATTTCCACCTTCCGACCTCAAACTGTTCCAGCCAAAAAAGCATAGCTGAACACCAATAGATACTGTAAAATTAATTAAACTTCATAATAAATGCTAACTAAAGTAAAGTTAGACTACAGGACTGTTTGGTCGTGTTGTTTTATAATGATATTAATCACAGTGGGTATTAAACTTTGTGCAGAGAAGTAATATGAAATTATTTACACTAACGTATCAATGGCAAACAGTTATACAAAAGAGATAGTTACCATGGTGATATATTTTGCCCTTTTTCTTTCAATATCAAGTAAGAAAAAATACTTTATTCGCCTTTTAGCTGATCATTTCCATTCATAAAGCTCACTTCCACAGCACCGCCATGTTGTGACGTCATACTCGTGAAGTCAGGGTAGATCATTTTGGTTCAAGTTTCCCAGTCAGAGCTCCAACTTCAAATGCCATTCCAACACATTTTTCCAAGTGGGAAGTTGGAAAAATCGGAGGTCTGTTGAACGCAGCATTAATCTGTTGCCTCTGTGACCTGGATAAGATGGATCAATGGATGAGACTCTGGAAGAACCTAATCTCCATCTTACCTGAGATCCTTTAGTTTGTTCACTGCCTGTATTATGGAGTTAACTGACAGGAAGGAGATTTGCTTTCATCTCTATCGCAGCTGAGTCACGGCGGTTTGAGGAGGTTGTTCGCCTCCATGACTCCTGATTGGGTAACACAAGGCAAACTGTAAGGCGACGGATAAGTTACCGTTGATAAATACTAATATTTTGTTTTGTAAAGGTCTCAGGGATCCTTGTCCTGACTCAGAGGTGTTTCTGAGAACTGGTCTGGGTTTGTGGCCACAGATTAGCGGTGACTTAGTGTTTTGGTGAAAACTCTAACAGATTAGCGGTAACTCGGTGTTTTGGTGAAAACTCTAGCTCGGCTTGAAACGGCCTAAACCAACGTGGGACCATTTCCAAGTGGATTTGCCACCTGCACAGGGAATCATGAAGGGTGTAAAGCCAGCATGGATGGGGGCTGTGTCAGGCCAGATCCACGGAAAGTAACTCGTGTCAAGCTCCGGCTCCTACATACAATGAGATTTTAGGCTTTCACATGCGAAAGTTAACAATCTGATGAAATGTTTGGTTGTCCGTCCAAAACCAGCGGTCCTAGATTGCTTTGCATTAGATACGTCCATCCGTCCAATTTTTGCAACCAAAAACAGTCCTGCTTCATCTTTTCTTGCTCCTTCATAACACAATGATTTATCGGGAATTCATCGCATAATCTGATGCACATCAAAGCTGATATTATTCACTCTCAAAGTGTGACATGTACGATGGCGTATTAGGGCCATATGAAGAAAATAAAAATGAGGGGGCATTATTTCATGTTTTTAATTGTGTGAATTTGTTAGTTTACAAACACGCAAATTTGCGAGTTTTTAAACTCGCAAATTTGCATGTTTATAAGCTAGCAAATTTGCGTATTTTTAAACTCAGAAAAATAATAGGCAGAATCACCACCTTTTGTTGTGACTATATGTCTACAGTAATGATCTTATTAATTATATCTTATTAAATTTGAAGTTTTTAAAACTCATAAAAATAAGGAGAAAAAGTGAATCAGAATTAACAGTCTCATGTTGTGGCTATGCTGCACATTAGCCTACCTTATTAAATTATACTTTTCCATCAGATTTAACGGTAAAGAAATACTTTTAGCATAATATTATGCATTATTATAAGCATACTGACTTTTAAAACTGTAAAATTACGTTGTGACTATGCCTGCAGTATATGACCTTATTAAATTATATTTTTCCATTGGATTTAGCAATAAAGAAAATTGTGCTTTTAGCGCAAAATCATCTAATTATCATATGTATATGGACTTTTAAAACACATGGCATTTGGACAGCATACAGACTTTTTTCTAGTTTTTAAACTGTCAAATTTGCATGTTTAAAAACACGAAATAATGTCTTTTGTTTTTCATATGGCCGTAATACGCCATCGTAGATATGCAATAAATTTAAACGGAGAAAATGTAAATCCACTGATTAGTAGATTAAAACAGGCTCGTGCTTTAGTCCCAAACACCCCAAGCTGCTTGTGAAGACAAAAATAAAAGCAGAATAAAAACCAGTGGGGGGTAGCAGCATNACCCCAAGCTGCTTGTGAAGACAAAAATAAAAGCAGAATAAAAACCAGTGGGGGGTAGCAGCATTAACCAGGCCAGAGCCCGGAGGACACTTACAGCAGACAGCAACATATTGCACAGAGTACAAACAAATAAAACCAATAACACCAACAGCAAATTGGACAAAGTTTAAAAATTAAAAAAAGTATAAAAAAAATATGGCTAGTAACATATCGCACAAATAAAAGCAGGTAAGATAAGACCAACAACAGAATGCACATTGGCTCCTAAATGCATATAATGACAGTAGTTAATAATGACAGAGCCTCCATTATCTGAAATAACTGTTAAAACATTCATCAACAACCTTTTAAGGTGGATTTTATTTACACAGAGTTTAAAGGTGTAATCGAAGCTCGTACGACAGTAACGTTTTACTGCTGAGGCACGGCCATTTTCAGTTTCTTGGTAAAAGCCGTCTTCTCCTGGAACTATATTCCCAGGTGGAGGCATACATTTTCTTAAATTAAGTAACTTTGATTAAAAAAAAAACAAGAAGAAAGTTTGATTTGCTGTAATGGATTATTTATTTAAAGCACATTTCAGATCAAGTTGATTCTTGATTAAGTTGATTTTGAACAGGTAGTCTGGAAGGTAGGAAAAACAATATTGAAATGTACCACTCCAGTAGTACGTCTTGGTTAAACCAGTATACACTGATTCTGAAAGATGACCAATGTGAAAGAATCGTGGCGATATCTTTGGTCGTGGCTCCAAAACGGCGGTCCTGTGTCGCACCGTGAGAGAGGTTCAGAGATGGCTGCTGTAACGGTCTTATGACCAAAGATAGCCTGCGACAAAATTCTGACGGTGTCAGAAATTTAGGATGCTGCTACGACCTGTCTACGAACCAACCAATAGGAATGTAGCGTGAAACAATGCGCTGGTCAACATGATGTTGTTAGCGCCTTTACGAATAAAGTTCAGAGAAAAAAACAACAACTACACTGAAGAGACGGAGGCAAAACGAGAAAGTTGTGGGACTGTAATGACTTTAAAAGCGTGTTTATATGACATCCCCTCCAGCTACCATGTTTGTTACCATGTCCGTTACCGTGTCCGCTTGTAGACAGACGCAGCAGAGAGAGAGAGATAGCGGAGGAATCACAGGTTCCAGTAATGAGCCGGTCCACGCTCTCCTCCTCCTCTGAGATTACTTCCTGTTTAGCTTCATTATTTTCCACAACAGATGGACGAGGCGCTGATGCCGTATTTTCTTTAGACTTGCATCATAGCCGATCAACATACAGTCTACACGCATGAAACTCAATGTCATACCAAGTATATTAGACTCGTTGCACAATGTGGCTTCATGAACATGTGTGTGATCTTAGTCTGTAGGCTTTAGGCTCAAACATGAAAAATCAGCAGTTTGCTCCTTCATGCAGCAACAACACAAGACAACTGCTCCATGTGCACAGATGGAGCAGGAAGGAACACTGGAACATACAACAGTGCATGTTAGAACATATAACAGTCACATGTAGGAACATACAGCAGTTGCATGCTGGAACATATAACGGTTGCATGTTGGAACATACAGCAGTTGCACATTGGAACATACAACAGTCGCATGTTGTAACATACAGCAGTTGGATGCAACAGTAGCACTGCATGCATACATGTAGAAAATGCAGCAGTGAGGTTATTTCAGCGTCTGTAGCTCATCCCATGTTGTGTGCTGCATGTTTACGAGCCCCTCAGGCTGCTGCCATATGCACATGCTCACACTAATGAGCACCAACAGGTGATAAAATTAATCTTGTTTAACTGAGTGCAGGAAGTAACGACCCGCGTTAACAGATAAACCGCTAAACATGCTGCAGAAAAGTCATTTTTATCTAAGACTTTATTAAAGGAGCATACCGGTGGTTTGGCAGGTCCGTACACGTTACATTACTGCCAGCCGTTTTCTAAAACATACAACTGTGGTATGTTTTAGGATTGTTTTTCCTATCTTCCAGACTGCCATTGGTTTCAGTTCATTTCAGGATGCTATAAAAATAAACCTGTAGAGACTTAGAACGTGCTGAGATAAATAATCCATCACAGGAAACACATGTTTTTTTTTTTTTTTNTTTTTTTTTTTTTTCTTTTGAAGTAACTTTATTTAACTTGATCCAACGCAGAGCTGCACTGAAGAGACATTAAAAACGACGTGACTTCTGTATTTGGACATACGTGTTAGCAGGTGAAATGTTGAATTTTAAGGTAAATGTCTCACCTGTGCATTTAATTTTGAAGGATTATGGGGATTTAGCAAAATAACAAGAAAATAAAATGTGGTTCTATGTTTTGGAAAATAGTTGTCAGTAACGTGGATGTGAGTAATATTTATTGGGCTTAAACATGAAAAATCACTGGTAATGTCATTTAAAGGACCATTCAGCTTTCTGTGACTGGTGTAATACAGCAGGAGTTTGAACGTGTCAGAACTTGAGGTTGATGCTTATAGAAATGCATCAAAGACAAACCAGAAGTCCTAAACCGCCCTGAAAGCTTCAGTTTCATTGGTCCTTTATGTGTTCCATGTTGATGTCAGCATGTAACACGTGAATTTAGCTGGTTAGACACGCCTACTGAGGACGAGGATAATGAGCCGGCGTCTGATGGCGTCTGTGTTTCCGAGCGTTTCAGCCAATCAGAGCAGACTGTTACTTCCAGCAGCTTCTCTCTGACCTCTCAGCGAAGAAGATGAAGTCACACCAGGACAGTCGGCCGTCAGACATCGGTTCAGTAATCGTTTCTGAGTGCGGAGGCGGAGACGAGCAGAAAGACAGAGACGTGTTCTCACCACAAGCCTCTGAATCTCAGTCCTGCAGCTCCACAACCCAAAAACTCATCTGCCCACAAAGACCCGCACAGGCGTGGACTGCCGGCCTGAGACGAAGCGTGAGTGTGTGTGCGTGTGACAGCGTTTTCTTTAGATGGCTGTGTGTGTCCGTAAGATCTGAGGAGGATAAATGGAGCCAATTACTGGAACTTCGGCAGGTCTGCAGCTCCACAATGTGGAATTAGCTTCCACAGAAAGCATCTCAGGCTGAGGAGAGTCTTCATCACAGAGTCTTCATCACAGAGTCTTCATCAGAATCAGGTGGAAAAATTAAGATCTGCTGACGCTGGGTGTCGTAATTGCAAAAAAAATGGCTTCTTTGTACGTTGTGAAATGCAGCATGATTCATTTTAGACTTTCAGACGACAGAACAAGCTTCAAGTCTGATATTATAGCAAAGAAATGTAAGCTAGGGAGGTCAGAGGTCAAAGGTAAAGTAGAATAAATGGAGAAGTGCTGAGGACAGAACAAAAAGTAACCAAAGAGAATGAGTGTCTGAGTGTGTCTCCACGGAGTGAGAGAGAGAGACGAGAGAGACTGAAGTTGAGTGAAGACATGGAGAATGATAGAGAGAGCAAGACAGGAGAGAGAGAGAAAGCAAGACAGAAAAGAGAAACAAGACAGAAAGCAAGACAGAGGAGAGAGAGAGAGAGAGAGAGAACCAACAGACTCCTACAGTTGGATGAAACTCTGCTTTTGTTCTGATTATCAGACGTCCATCGCAGCTCTTCTGAACGTTCCATCAGAAAACGAAGACGTCTCTAACTAGCAGTGCTGCTTCTGTCCACTAGGAGGAGCTGTTTCAGTACAAGATGCTGCAACGACTCCTCAGCGTCTCCGTTCCTCTGTTCTCTCCATTTCTTCATTTCCATTCAGTAGCTGCAAATGAATGAGCTCAGAGACTAAAGCAGCTGTCATCAGGGGAAGCCGAGCGAACTTCTTTACGCTGAGGAAAGGAGGAAAGGGAGCAAACAAGGAGGAGAAAAGGAACAGAGAGAGAGAAGAAAGAGAAGGCTAGCAGCAGTTGGCTAAACTGAAATGCAGATGGCTTCCCTTAAGCTCAGATACCTCTCTCCTTGCTAATTTCACTCTTTTCACACTTCCCTTTTTCATTTCCTTTAGCTTCTCCTTCACTTCCCCTTTGCAGCTATCTACTTCTCTGTTCTGCACCTTTATCAGCCATACTTTTTTTGATTCCTGTTGTCTGTCTCTCTCTGATACATGTGGTAATGAATCCTCTTCCTGGCGATGAGCCGCCGCCCCTCAGGATCCACAGCAATCCTCGGCCGGAGGAAGCCATCTCTCTCCTTATATCTTGCCGCACTCCTGCCTGTGATTATGACACTCCAGAGCGTGGTAAAAAGAAAGGAACACACAGGAAGACAGGCGACGCGGCGTTCCTGTGACTGTATTTCAGCTTCGGCTGGAAAACAAGCATACGGTGCTCTGCCGCAGAATAAAACAGCCACAAACACGCTCCTTTATTATCCAATCAGCCAGAATGTACCGTGGATTTTATTGCACATTAGGCTCTTCAGGGAGACCCGACCTGACGTGAACCTTAAAGGGCCATATCGGTGGTTTTTCATGTTTGAGCCCAATATATACATTTTATGTTACTGACAACCATTTTCCAAAACTTACTACTGGAGCTGAGAATTGCAAACTATAGCTAATAGATGCTATTATGCTATTGTGGACAGAGTGGCTTAGTATTGTTTTTCCTACCTTCCAGACAGCCATCACTTTCAGTTCATTCCAGTATATGCTATAAAAATCAACCTGCAGAGACTTTAAATGTTCTCAAGATAAATAATCCATCACAACAAACACGACATCTATTAAAGGACCATACCGGCCATTTTGCATGTTTGAGCCTAATATATTTAATTTTCACACGTAACATTACTGACAGTCATTTCCCAAAGCATACTACTGGAACGGTGAATTAAAAATGTTTTTCCTACCTTCCAGACCTCCATTGGTTTCAGTTCATTCTCTATTAAAATCAACTTGTTGATACTGTAAACGTTCTTGGGATAGGTAATCCATCATCACCAACAAGACGCGTATTCAGGATTTTTTAGAAGTTACATAATTTTAGAGTTTAAGCTCAATAAAATGCGTGGAGTGAATGTATGCCTCCACCGGGGAATATAGTCCCAAAAGAAGACCTGCGTTTATGGAAAAATTTAAAGGACCGTGACTTCATAAGGCTGTGTAACTATTAGCAGGAGAAACATGGATTTTTAAGGTGGGTGTATCACTTGAATATTTGGTTTTGAAAGCTGATATGGTTTTAGGAAATGGTTGTTAGTTAACGTATGAAACATATGAAACTGAATATATTAGGCTCAAACATGCAAAATGGTGGTATGGTCCTTTAAATTTTTTTGTCGAAGTAATTTTGTTTAACTGATACAACACGGAGCTATATGAAAAAAATGTGTCTCCGCCAGGGAAAGTAGTCCCAGGAGACGTTTTCCATAGAGAAATTAAAAACAACTGTCCTTTTTATAATCAGATGTAAGCGTTAGATAGATAGAAGTAATGAGCTCACGGAAAACACAATATTATCAGTAAGAGGAAAAATAAGGGGAAAATAAAGACAAGTAGCAAGAATAAAACAGCATATTAAATGACTAATCCTTAATGCTAAAATTAGAACAGATAAAAACATATGAGTAAGTATAAGTAGCAGCCATATGAGGCAGTAATTAGAAATGTAAGCATCACATTCTGAATCATCACAAATTCCAACGTGTGGCTCAAACATGTTTTTTCCAGTTTTTCTAAACGCTCCGTATTTTCTTCCCCTCGCTGCTTTTCTCTGTCTGCAGCTCATTGAAGGTTATGAATCCTTCAGTTGCGTGTTCCTGAAGCAGTGTGACCCCAAACTGTACCTACATCCCATAATCCATCTATAAACAGAAGCGGCGTTGTGTATTCTGAATGCAGCCTCGCCGCTTGCCGCTCAGCCTGCAGACTAAACTGCTCACAAACGACTTTCATTCAGCAGCGTGAACCGCGGAGCTGCTGCATCTTGTCATTTATGAACCTCTGAACTCCCTCAGCACCAACATCTCCACGCAGAATACTAACTCACAGCTTCCTCCAGCACTGCCATGACCTGCGCCACACACACCTGCTGGCTACATCACGCGTTTGCTCAATCAATACCTGCTTCCTCCCAGATCTTGACTAGCTAAACATGCTGGATTTAGCTCAGCTTCACAAAATTCCCAAAAATTGATATGTGTATTCCCAGCATTTACACTTTGAATCATCATTGGATGTTTAATTCTGTGTTTTTCAGAGAAAACTGCGATGCAACAAAGCTAAGAACTCTCTAGCTTAATACTAAAATTATAGTAAAAGTTACCAAGGAAACAAGATAATTGCAGTCAGAAAACAGACATTCTGGCATAACATCTGCTACTGGTTGTATTGGGAAAAGTGCATGTTTAGGGCTCAATGAATCCATTTTTTATCAATTCTCAACAAAAATCAAACACAAATCTACATTTAACGAGGAGTCATTTGGTTTGAAGCCATTTCCACCCAGATTTTATTTCCCCACAGACGCAGGAGTTGTCGTGTCTCCTGCTTGAAAAGAGACTTCTAAGTTTCCAGCAAACAGCATCAGCTCAGAGTGAAAAAACAATAAAACTACTGAGAGCTACTAGTTTCATATTAAAATTTCAACCAGAAATGTCAGTTTACCGTATTTACTCAACTATAAGCCGACCTCCTGATGTTGTTCCATAAATTTATTTGTTTAGCAAATTCCCTGTTTTTCTGGGTATTGTCATAGTATTCCTCTGATTTTCTGAAAATAATCCACGTACCGGTAAACATGATCTTTATTTCAGCAGCTGATTACCATAACTGACCAATCACAGCAGAGCTTACTGACCTCCACAAATGGCTGCTGCTAAATGTGCTGAATAAGATGTTTAGTCATGAAATATCTCATTCTAAGGTCTGATTTAAACTATTTTCATGGTAGTGGTAATGGGTAGTATTTCCACCCTGGAAATTTCCTTCTCTGGGATCAAATTTGAATTTCTCGTGTACAAGCCGACCCCCAGTTTGCTTTGTGAAGTTTGGTTTAAAAACAAAAAAAAAAAACTCGGCTTATATTTGGTAATTCTTTTTTTTCAATTTTTACCCGATATTAATATTCAAAATAAACAAGAAAAATTCCTCTATTACTTTATTATTTTGTAAGCCTGCATAAGGACAGTATTGTTAACAGAAAATCTTTTCTTGTCTTACTTTATAACCAAAGGAAGGACAATAACGTGATTATTGTTCACGATCTGAAGCCGTTTGGATGGTTTATTCCGGCTTTAAAAGCAGCATTTTTTTTCATGCTTTATTCTCATCTGGCTGCAGTCTATCCTTCACACATTTCCCCCCTTTTGTCTCCTGGGAGCTTTTAGTGCATTTTTTGGAGTTTGTGAACAGTGAAAACACAGTAAAAACAACTCTTGGATGGCCGCTTGTCTGTGATTATGAGTTGTGAGAACACTAGAGACAGAAAGAGAGAGAGAGCTGGAGTCTGGCTGAGGAGAGGAGAGATCTCCCTGCATGGAGGCCAGCTCTTTATCTGGCAGACAGAGGCTGTTCTCTACTTCCTGTCCACTCTGCAGGGACTTTCATGTATTGGACTACATATATATCACATATACTGCAGTATATATACAGTACTGCACTAGTTGGCAAAATAAACGCTTTCAGACACTTTCGGCTCCTTTGAGCCGTTAATTACGTCACTAACTGTGTTTCCGTCCACCTTATTCGCATAATTAATGCGCATTTCTAATTTTTCTATTAAATGAAATGCAAATTGATGCGTGTTTACATTAACACGTTATACAAATTATCTCAGAGGTGATTTAATTCTACATAAATGTCCTCAGCAAAACACAGCATGCAGAGTTTAAATGAAAGCCTTGGTGTGGAAGAATACTTATTACAGCCCGTNCAAAACACAGCATGCAGAGTTTAAATGAAAGCCTTGGTGTGGAAGAATACTTATTACAGCCCGTAAACCTGAGCGTGTTGCCATGGAGACCTATAAACTCATCACGTGTGCTGAGTACTGTGTGGTGCAAGAAACTTTCACTCTGGGTAAAACAATTGTTTACGCAGCGTGTCAAGTTATTTGTGAAAAATTTATACATTTTTTGGATATAACGAATAACGGATCCATCGTTCGGCAGGCACTTGTTGATGACCTTCTTCTAGGTGTGTGTGTGTGTGTGTGTGTGTGTGTGTGTNGATGACCTTCTTCTAGGTGTGTGTGTGTGTGTGTGTGTGTGTGTGCACTCATCATGCCATGTCCTCATCAAATGCGAATAAACTGTTTCCATCCTCTTTATTTGCATTTTGTCTTATGCAAATCCATCTGCCAAGCGCATACATTTTTATTGCGAATTTTGGAGTTAATGCGATTTTCCTGTGTTTCCATTCAGGCTTTCTACTGCGCATATTCAAGATTTGCATAAAAACATTTGGATGGAAATGCAGCTACTGCTGTCGCACTAATAACAGGTAGCAGGACATCAGCTAATATATATATTTAGCTGTATGTATTTTTAAGCCTTTTGTGTTTAAATTTCATTTAAATGGAAAAATTGTACAGATTTTTTCCAATCTGCCATAAATAAAGTAAGTTAATTCAGTTTGTGTGATGCTACAAGGCTAACTGGCTAACAGCTAAATGTGGGAAGAGAAACAACCTGGTGAACACCAAGAAAGTCACATGATGAGGAGAGCCAATCAGATGATCTGAGCCGCAAAACTAACAGGAAGTGAGTCTGACTCAGCCAAGCATAGCTGAATTAGCTCGTTGTGACAGAAAAAGCTAACCGTGTTAGCTGTCTTGTTGCAATGTACAAACAGTGTTAGCTTAGCCCCTACACTAACTTTAGTCGAGTTCTTCGCTTAAACCATGGGTTTGTGATGAAGCCGTGAGGTCAGATGGCGCTGGGTGGTTACTGAAAGAATGCGGTAGCAGATAAAAGTGGTCAAAATGAGTTTCCTGTGTGGGGACGCGCTGAGCTGAGCTAGCATCGTCAGGATGTTTCTGGACGAGTTCCTGCGAACAGGCAGACCAGAATGAGCTGCAGGGATTACAGATCCGGAATGTCTGGGAATCCCTCGGGAAGATTGAAGGGCGTGGCTCAGGTCATACTGTAGGCTCACCTTGTTGCCTCGGTAACTCAGACCTGGATAAACGATGGAAGAAGGAATAAGAAACATAACACTAATTAATTAATGCTGAAAAGCTGATGTCAGCAGTTTTCATGTAAACGGTGGCAGCTTCCTGTTTCTCCACTGTAACAAAGAGTCTGCATCACACGTCCAGAAACGACCAGGTGGTCTCTATCTCACACACACACACACACACACACACTTCTCCGTGTTGGAGGAGAAGGGTTTTGTNTGGTCTCTATCTCACACACACACACACACACACACACTTCTCCGTGTTGGAGGAGAAGGGTTTTGTTTGGAAGATAATTACCTGCAGCTCTGTAGTCTGCTCCCCGACTCTGACTTAAGAGGATGTATTGACATGAACACACACACACACACACATAAACACACAAATACATAAACACACACACATACACAAACATATACACACAATCTCACTCACAAAGGCTCCATCTTCAGAATGATGTAACGATGCGTGTGCGTGCGCGTGTGCGTGTCCTCTCGTCTTGTAGACGGTGACAGAATCTATTCTTCTTCCTGCTCCTCTTCATTATCAACACAGAGCTGAATATTCTTCTGCCTCCTTCCTTTCTTCCTCTCCTCTTTCTTCCTCCTCCCTCTCTCTCTCTCTCTCTCTCTCTCTCTCTCTGTCTTCGTGTCTCCATCTGTTCCTCCTCTGACTCTTCATTTCCAGCTGCCTTTCTTCCTCCTTCAATCATCATCCTCTCCTCACCTGGTTTTGTCTCCTCTCCTTTCCTCTCCTCTCCTTGTTTCCTCTCCTCTCCTCTCCTCTCCTCTCCTTGTTTCATCTCCTCTCCTCTCCTTGTTTCCTCTCCTCTCCTCTCGTTGTTTCATCTCCTCTCCTTGTTTCCTCTCCTCTCCTCTCACTTGTTCTCCTCATTTACATTTTCTTCTTCTTGTGTTCTTTCCTCTTCCATCTGCTCTCCTCACTTCATTCCTCTTGTTCCCTTGTCCTCTCCTCTGGTCTTTCCTTCTCTCCTTTCCTCTTCCTTTTTTCTCCTCCTCTCTTTTTTCTCCTCCTGTTTTTACCATAGTTCCTCTAATGTCATCTCCTTTTCCTCGTCATCTTCTTCCTCTCTCCTCTCCTCTCGTCTTTTTATCCTTTCCTGTCTTGGTCTTGTCTCCTCTCCTCTCATCTTTTTTTTTTCATTTATTCACCTTGTTTCCTCTCCTCTCCACTTATTTCCTTACTTCCTCTCCTCTTTTCTCTCCTTCCTGTATCTCATTATTTCCACTCCTTGTTTCTCTCCTTGCCACCTTTCCTTTTTTCTCCTCTAATCCCCCCTCCCTCCTCCTCCTCCTCCTCCCTTCATCTCAGCATGCTCATCACGTATTCAATTACTCGGGACTTGATTACATACTTAAAATGCGACATTGAAGGGCAAATGGCTACTTACCCTCCTAACGGATCCGTTCTGATTCCTGCTCGCCATTCCTGCCGTTTCGCCGCAGCCGCTTCTTTTTAGCAGCAGCTGTCTGGATTTGGTGATGTCAGGTGTGTGTCGTGACGAAGAGGAGGAGGAGGACAGCGGCCATTCCCTCCCTCTCTCTCTCTATATATAACCCATCCCTTCACACACACACACACACGTGTAATAATAACTGTTCATTAGCATGAATAGCCTGGTCATCAGGCGGTTAAATGGCAGTATCTGAGTCTGGTAAACAAATCACTTAACACGTTACGGCCTGATTGATGTCAACGCTGCAAAGTGACTTATTTTGATGCTGCAAATTACCTTCACACACACACACTTTGCTGAGATGATGTAGAGGCAATTTAAAGTGACATTCTAATCATTGGAAACATTTTTTATCCTCGTCTGAAAAACCAGATTAAAGAGGATTCTGGAAAAACAAAACATGCTTCAGAATAACTGAGAGTTTTATCTTGTTTTTGAGCCATAAAACTTTTTAACTCATATTTGTTTTTTTTAAATCATGCTACATGAATAAAGTTATTATAACAGCCGTGGAGTTTTAAATCGTCTGAAGTCCCAGATTTAATAATACGTCTTGTAAAAATAAGTAGATAAAACCTGCTAAAAGAATCCGCGTATCGTGTGTTCTTTTCATGTCCATTTAAGAATCCAAAATCAGAAAACGAAAAAACAATTTGTAATTTTGTTACTAATTTTTTCAGATATTTTTACAAATCCAACATAAAAAAAAAAATTATGCTCAAATAGAAAATGAGAATGAGAAAACGGAGCCACAGCCCGAACTAGATTTTTGATATTTAAGCTTTCCAATTTTTATTTTTTTTTTTTTTTTTTTNGGGGGGGGGGGGTCACCATAGCATTAACAACAATGTACGTGTATTTTACTGAATTAATTCAACATATTCTGCCAATATTTTCTGTTGTCATGTCATCCCCTTTAAGAATTACGAGTTTATTTCCTCTGAACAAGATGAAATTCTCCACAAATGTCCATGCTAGCAAAACACAGAATGCTAGCAAAACATGGAATTAAGCTAACAATTCACAAACTTCCGGGTCGTACCGCTTCGGTAAGCTTAAATATCAAAATTAAGTTCGAGCCATGGCCCCGTTTTCTCATTTTCTATTTTTAACCTGACCATAAAATTGAAAGTATGAAAAAGAAATTGTTGTTTTTTTTAATATGTTGGATTTGTAAATTAATATGAAAAAATGAATGATACATGGATTTAAATGGATTGAACTATAAAGGCAAAAATCTTTGTGGCACCAGCGTCTCTAGAACCGTCATGTATGAAGCTGAAATTCAGCAGGTTTATTGCTCAGAACCCAAAGATGTGTAGCATCACGTGTGACGTTGTTTGGATAAGCGGTTCTCAAATTGAGCTGTGCTGGTAAAAGGTAGTCCACGTGGCAGGATACGCTCTGGGCATGGCGGCATAGGTTCCGCTCCACGGGCACTTATAACAGGCTGCAGCACACATTATAAAGTCTGGCCTGGTCCGAACAGCCACGTTTTCAGCAGACACTGGTAAATTCTAAATGTCATTTATGGGAGTTTTCAGATCTGCAGATCATTTGTTCTGGTCTGAATCAGGAATTAAATTGTTGGTTTGATTCAGTTTCACACAGAAAAACATCCAATCAAACCAAAATATATCATCAAAAGTCATGTGACAACACTCTCTCTGCTGATTGATCAGAAAGAAACTCCAAACAGGAAGTAGTTTCTATCAAAGTAAATCAGAGTAACAAAGATGAATGTGGATCCTTTCCTAGTCATAGCATCATTTGATCCATGAAGAAGAAAACTATGACAGCAGAAGCTGAATCTGATGTAGAGACGTGTGGAAAACCACATTATACATATCTTATGTATGTATGTGTGTGTACATATATACTCATAATTTATTGAATCATTGAAGTTTTTTTATAAGTATTTCTTTAAATGTGGACAAAAAAAGTGTGTTTTTGCAGCATGAAGGATGTAAAAGTCGTTTCTGCGTGGCGATGGCGTGATGAGCTCAGACACGGAGGGTAATGGCTGTCAAACGTGTTAAAGTTATTAGTTGCGGGTTTAAAATGGGGTCAGGCTGAGGGGACGTCTTTAGCTGTGCGGGTTTGAGGACTCGTCCTTGCTTGTAGGAGGGTTGGGTTCCTTGTGCTGGTTTATTCATCCTCCCGCTGCCGTGATGGAAAGCCTCGCCATGAATTATTCTCATTTTCATTTCTTGACATTGAGACGGTTCCTCACGGGCCTTCAGCGGAGACTTTTAGTACAACTGCTGTAGCAACGCGGGTGACACCTCCTCATCAATTACCTGAGGACCTCCAAAGTCAAAGTGAAGAACATCCTGAGTGAAAGTGGAAAGATTTACTCTTCTGGATTTTGGGAATAAAGTATATTCATAAATACACCCTGATGATGATGATGATGATGATTGCTGATGTGTTGCTGAAATAAGCGCTAATGATAATGAGTTCTCTTTTAATTACATGTAATGTAATTCCATACCCAGAAGGTTTAAAAAAAAAAAAAAAAAAAAAAAAAAAACAACTAATTATCCATCTTATTTACAAAGTGAATCATCCATCTGGCTGCTAACTGAAAATGCTAAAATGTCACAAAATACATATTTTACCAAATATAATAAATTAGCTTTTGTGAAGTTTCAAGCTTTGAATTATGTTCTAAAAATATACATTTGTTACCAGAAACCTGAATAAACTTCCTGTATCAGATGCAAGGTTTCTCCTGCATCAAAACCGCTATTTTTAAATCCTCATTTTTAGCTTGTTTTGTCCGTAGTGACGTCAGACGTTTCTGAGGAAGATGGAAAACTCCAGAAATCTGTGGAGTGATGAGGAAGATGCAGCATGTTGAATCAATCACACAAAGACTGACAAAAAAACATTCGTTAAGATGGAATTCTTACCTCAGCATGTTTCAGATCTCTACAAGCTGATTTTTATGTCTTTCTGCAACAAAATGAAACCAATGGCAGCATGGAAGGTAGGAAAAACAATTCTAACATTTACCGCTCCAGTAGTATTTTTTCAGAATTGGTTGTCAGTAACGTAACGTGTATGCTGGGATGTATATTTTGGGTTTAAACATGCAAAACCACCGGTCTGGTCCTTTAATCTGAGCATATTCTGTGAATCTTCAGGTTTTTTGTGCTGCATCCTGGGAGCGTGTAGCATGATATCTGCATAACTATGACATGAAAGGATAAAAATGTTGTAGAAATACATATTTAACTGATGAACTTTGTCCCACATGATCTCGGAATTTTCTCACTGTGAAATTCTCAGTGGGAAAATCCACTCAGACAGGAAGTCCCTGTGAGATCTCAGCTCACGTGAAAAGTTCAGCGGAGAGAAGACGGATGGTAACGAAGCGACGCAGCAGGATGAATCGTCCTTTAATTAGCAGAGGTGGAGGCGAAGAGGTGTGTCGGTGGCTCACACACACACACACACACACACACACACACACACGGCTGCTTTTACCAAGTCACTCACATTAATTCACGCACGGCTCGGCTCCCCGCAGACTCACACACGCTTGATTGGCCTGCTGCTAACAGGACTCACCGCCTGAGTCACGCCGAGGCCCACACACACACACACAACTCATCATCTTACCTTAACACGCGTGTCATGGCAGCGCGGCGGGCTGCAGCAGATAGCAGGTACTCAGCGTGTCAGGAGACGACTTGATGAATCCTCCTCACGTGTCACGGCTGCTCTGTGTCGTCCTGCCACTCTGCTGAGAGCCGCAAGACACACCTGAAATACCTGCAGAATGATTACAAATGCTGCTGACACACACACACACACACACACACACACACACAGGTTCTCACACACGAGCTACTTGGATTAGAAAGTATCCATGTTGTGAGGTGAAAGTTTTCAGTGAGAACACGTTTTTGAGTCTCTCCTATCTTAGCATTTACTCCGATAAAATGTTTTTACATGCTATAAGTTACATGCTACACGTTACATGCCACACGTTACACATTACATGTTACATGCTACACGTTACATGCAACATATTACATGCTACATGTTAAATGCTACACATTACATCTTACATGCTTTACATTACATGTTGCATGCTATGTTTCATTATACATGTTACATACATGTTATACATGTTACTTGCTACATATTACACGCTACATGTTACATGCTACACATTACATGTTAGTTGCTGCACTGTTACACAGTACACATTAAATGTTACACATTACATGCTACATGTTATGTAACACATGCTCGTATATATATACATATATGTATATATAAAATATTCTTCCTCTGGATTTATTGCTCTTCTCATGGACTTCACACATCTACAGTAGTTCATGTTGTGTGTGTGTGTGTGTGTGTGTGTGTTCTGTTGTGTGTGAGCCGGCTTAATGGAGNCATGTTGTGTGTGTGTGTGTGTGTGTGTGTGTTCTGTTGTGTGTGAGCCGGCTTAATGGAGCAGAAACTGTCTGCAGTACGGTGAGCATCTACACCCACACACACACACACACACACACACACACACTTACTTCCAGCAGAGTGATTGATTAAGTGTCAGGAATGTTGTGAGTGAATCCACATCTTCATACTCCTGCGTGTGTGTGTGTGCGTGTGCGTGTGTGTGTGTGTGTCCTCATGGTTAACAGCCATTCATAATTCCTTACACCAGATATTCTCCAGCCCTCAGATGCCATTTTTGAAATTTAAATTAAAAAAAAAAACAGAAAATAACATTTATTATTAGTTAATTAGCATCGTTTTAGTTTTGATTTATCACCTGAAACGAGGAATTTAAAGTGAACGTCTTATAAACGGATCAGATTTCATTCAGTAACCAGGAATTCTGATGACTCTGTCGTTTCCTGTTTGTTTTTAATGAACCGTCCTCACCGCTAGAGGACCCCACCAACTTAGCATGAACATTAGCATTAACATTAGCATAAACAATAGCATTTAACATTAGCATTAACTTTAGCTTTAATATTAGCATGAACAATAGCATGAACTTTAGCATTAACATTAGCACGAACTTTAGCGTCAATATAATGAACCCATTCCACCAACGCAGAATGGATTCATTATGGTTTCTGAAACTAATTCTGAATAATTCTGAACATTTTGACCAAAAACAAACAAACTAGTTTGGATCCAAAAAAAAAAAAAAAANAAAAAAAAAAAAAAACAGTTGGTTCCCGTTCGGAGTCATGATGATGTCATAAGTGGGCGTGTATCATTCTCTGCTAGAATGAAAAACATAGAAGTTGACATGCGTGTCGTTGCTGATGTAATGCCACCAGATTGAATTAAATAATTTAAATAAGATGATAAATGCTTTTTTTTCTATTTATAAATATTTGTATGATTATCTTCTCAGGTGCTTGTTAGGTGTGTTTTGGGGTTTTTGTTTTGTGTTTGTATTTTTGGTGGAAAAAAACATTTGATATGTAATGACAAAATAGTTAGTATTAAAAAAAAAAAAAACCCTCAATTTTCAGATTCAGTCATTTTACACATCGTACCAAAACGTAAACTCGAATTAATCGATTAAATCGATTTATCACCCAGCCCTGTAATAGCATATTTTTATTGACGAGCTTTTTGTCTGACAGCTTCATTCTGCGGCTGCCGTCCATTTCGCTGCCAGTCAGTAAACGCTGCTTTCATCCAGGCCGGCTTATTAGTTTTCATGTGGCCTGTGGGTTCAGACCGGGCGGCGCTGAGAGAATGAAGCGGCTTTAAAGAGCCTGGAGCTGCTGCAGCTCTTTAAGAGGGATTTGACATCAAAAGTACATGAAGGATCCACTTCTGAAACTCGTTTGGATGGATTTTCTCCCTGAGAAGCAGCGAGACGCCATTTCAAACGAGAAACACCGAGCCGTGTGTTCCTCAGCTCCGAGTATGGTCAAAACAGTACGACTGACACCGTGTGTGTGTGTGTGTGTGTGTGTGTGTGTGTGTGTGTCAGTCAATCAGAGGGTAAGCGTGCAAGTGTGAGAAGACAATTCAGACCAGACAAGTGTTCTGTCACTCTCACAGATCACACACAGCGAGACAATGATGCTGTCAGATTGTTTCAGTACTGCGGGTGTGTGTACTTGTGTGTTTGTGTGTGTGTGTGTAGTCAAAGCACAATCCAACTGTCCAACTGCTTCTTTCAAATATTTCAGAGATACTATCATAAACCTTATAAAGGAGAGCAAACATGACATTGTACATAAGTCTGTTATTGATTGATTGATTGATTGACTTATAATTTAGACATCCTATACACCAAGAGACCACCCATACAGCCCACATCATACAAATCGTATGAAATTGCAAACATTAACAATTTAAAAAAGCAACACAAATTGATTTTAAAAAAAAAACAATATAAAGATTGCTCCATCTAATTGATTAAAATGAATTTTCTCTTATTTTTCTTAATCTTGTAAAGATAAGGTCAGTTTCCTCTGACGTACCTGTCGGACAGTCGGAAGGCGGCAGCAGTCCCCTTTCCACCGATCCTTTCCACCAGTCCAAATCTTTTTTTTTTCATAATAACCATACAAGCAGTTTTTAACGTCACGACTTTGCCGAGTGGCGTAATTTGAGCTGTCAGATGTGAAGCCACTTATCGTGTCTTTGCAACATGAAGGTGGCAGACGTCTCGTGTTTCCACACTTACATGACTTATTCACTCCGACTCTTAAAACACTCAGAGTAATTGAAGGGTTGCCAAAGGTTGAAATCTTTGAAGATGGCGATCATTTTCAGCGAGCAACATTTGACAGTAAATGCAGAGTTTTAACTTGATGTTAAGACAGTTATCAGGGTGACAGACACTAAGGCCTTTTTTTTTTTTTTTTNTTTTTTTTTTTTTTTTAATCCGTCTGTCTGGAAAACATCAAATCTCACCAACCAAAGGAAAATTACACTTTAATATGAACTGAGGGGCAACAGAAGTACTCAAGTTTTTTTTAAATAAAGGGTCATATTTTTTTCTTCATCATGTTTGTGGTTTAGTTTGAGATGAACACTTCAAAGTGTCAAAATCGAGGTTGATGCTTTTAGAAATTATTCATTGTTTACTCATTTGTGATGTTAATAAAAAAAATTAAAAATGTACCGCTCCAGTATTAAGTTTTGGAAAATGGTTGGCAGCAGTGTGACATGTATATGCATAATCACCGGTATGCTCCTTTAAAGCATTTCCCAAATCCTCATGAAGATTATTACTAATAAATGTTTTTCCAAAGATTCTGCTCTGGTTAAACTTAACAAATTTGAATCATTTTTACATACTTATCTCTAAAAAGATTTTTTGGGTCAGTACACTTGAAAAATTAAAAATAAATAATAAGCTAATAATAGCTAATAAGCTTTGTTTTGATTGGTTGCTTATTTCTGTTACAGGTTAAGCAACACGTACAGAGTGAGTTGAAGCTTATTTACACTTGGCGTTGTCGTCATGGCGCTCTGGGTCTCTGCGACGTCGTGTTGTGCGGTCGCCTAGATTCTGTGACTTGGTGTGAATGGCGCACTGTTCAAAACGACGCTGCTGCGTTCATACAAACATCTTTCTGACTCGTCTCTGAGACATTCTAAGGATCCTCACATGGTCCAAAACTCCTCAAACCACAACTCCCCTGGGCAAAGATACGAGATTTTACTGTAAAGTTATGAAAAATCAGGAAATTGTTTTTGTGACTACTTCCAGCGTGTTTTCTCTACATCGCCCCCTGTCGTTTCAGAGAATATTACAATCACTTCTTCAAACTGCAGCTGAGCATCATGGGAAACGTAATCAATCACCTTTATCTAACCAGAAAACTGCAACTTCACCAAATTCTCCAAACTCCAACATTCTGCTAAACATGTTCAGAAACATTGTATTTTAGCTGAATTCTGCAGAAAAATTAAATTTTCAGTGCTTACATTAGTTTTATGGAGTTCCACCGCTCATAAAAAAAACAAATTAATGAATAAAATACTCGGTGTTGACTTGGAAAAGGTTTTCTGTGGTAATATATAGAATAGATTTTGTTTTTGAGAATGCTAGGATTATAGGAAGAAATGCCCTCTGCTCTGATAATCATCATATCCTATCAGAGCTGCGCTGACACATCCTGTATGCTAAATATTTACATTGCAGGGGCAGATTCTCATAATTACAGGGCAATTATGCTGTGACAGCTTAATTAAATAGTAGATTGACACGACTGGTTATCCTGTTTCTAACACGTTTGTTCACCTCAACCTGAATTCATTTTGCCTGTCAGATTGTTGGATTTGGTTAAATAAAGAGGATATGCATGTTTGGCTGATGGATAGAAAAGCTGAGCCAAGTCTTTCGTGCCGTGTTAGCGCTTCAGCGGAGGCTGGTAATGTGTTTAAACAGTCTATTCAATCAACTATTGAAAAAGCTGATTTGTCCCCTGAGATTCTGCAGCTAATTATGACTCGTGTGAATCAGGGAAACAATATTTCATAAACCTGAGTTTTTTGGAAATGCTTCCAGGAAATGAATGGTGCATTCAGGTTAAAGTGAAAGTCATTTTAGGAGAGAAAAGCAGAGAAGCTGTCTGGTTCCCATCACATAGATTCTCCCTGGGTTCAATCCTGCAGCATTAAGAACACGTGTAAACATGTCAAAGCGTGTAGCAGAGCTTCATGCAACATACATAACAAGACAGCTGCATAACAGTACAAGTGGGGAATAATCCCTGAAATCATTATTGTTAACCAAAGAGCCTCAAAATGTCAGTTTTGTTGAAAAACCTCATTCATTTAAAGGACCATTCTGGGTTTTTTTTTCACATTTAAAGGACCATAACATCCTTTTTTCATGTTTGACCTCATATATTCAGTTTTCATACATGTTACATTACTGACAATCATTTCCCAAAGGATAAAACTGTATCTC
>VXCM01001943.1:0-25038 GCA_014773175.1 Lucifuga dentata
TCAAACAAACTCCACTCTGTGTTCATGAAGCAGTCCTGTAGCTGGGAGAGGGCATTTTCAGGCCAATTATGCAGTATATCTCCTTTAAATAAGTACAATAACATAATATGCAAAGTTGCATAATCCCGTCAACTTTCATTAGGCAGTGGGAATGTATCTGAGGAATACTGATTAACAGACAACCTAATCTTATAGTCACTGAATATTGTATAACACACCTGTCCAAGCCCAATACATCTACAAGTACATGTCATTTAACTTCCAGAATGTTTCCATTACCAATCTTGTTTTCTGTTTATCTCACCTAAAGATTTGTTCAGGAGGGTCGCTTGTCAAAATGGTGCTCTTAGCCAAAGCTTTTTAATTAGTCTTTTATGCTAATTTTAAGCAATTGTGTCACTGGTTACTATAGCAACACCTCACTATGCAGTTTCAATAGACTATTAAGGCAAGCATTAGGGATAAAACTTGCTAAAGTGGAAACAACAATGCAATGTGAGGAATTCACCCAAAAACCTGCAGAGGGCAGAGCCACAAAGTAGAGAGAATACTGGAGATTACAGGTTTGATTCCCTCAACAGACAGCATGTGCCTCAAAATGTAATATCAAGTGTGTTTTAATGCAATGCAAGTAAATTTCATGATTTTAGTAGAAGCCATTGAAGGGTATTGAGGGAAGGAGGAAGAAGAAGGAGAAGTTGGAGGAGTGACTGAGGCAGCAGCAGGTGATGGATGAAGTGAACACATGAATAGAGATCCAGACAGTCATGCACAGCTATCAGCTGGCAGTAAAAAAGAAAGATTGACTCCCAGCCAGAGAGAGAGAGAGAGAGAGAGAGAGAGAGAGAGAGAGAGAGAGAGAGAGAAGGAACAACAGAAAGATAGAGAGGCTGTTCCAGATAGCAGCAGGTCTCACAGTGTGTACAGACAGAGTTTTTCAGGTGAAGGTGAACTGTTCTCTGCATTGGAACCATGTGTGTGTGTGTGTGTGTGTGTGTGTGTGTGTGTTTGCTGTTTAAAGAAATAAAAGATGGAGTAATGCAGTTTGAACGTTTTACTCATGACATTGCAGGTATGGAAAAAAAAGAAGGACTTTCCCATAGTAATTCCCTGTATATCAAAGGTTATAACATCAATTCCCACATTGCTCAGGTGGAAATGTAAGGTGATTTGGATGAAATGATGCTTTATAGGAGCAGGTAAATGATATGTGGAGCTTTACAGATATTTATAAGTTTACAATCGGAGTGCCATCCTTGTTATGATCTGTGAACATACATTACTTAATTGCTTGGTCAGTAGCTTGAGGCTGTAAGATATGATGCTGTAATAGCTTAAGAGTGTGTGTGTGTGTGTGTGTGCGTGCGTGCGTGTGTGTGTTCTTCCTTTCACTCTCCTTCGGGCTCTGAGGCTTGGACTAGTTGCTGGGATCTCAGCATGGCAAGGTGACCTCAAATAAATGAATAAATAAATTACATGTACACACACACACACACACACACACACACACACAGACCATCAGTCTAAATTTGAAGTGTCTATCTCCCTCCTCTGTGTTTCGTATTTGTCTTTACGGTTCACTGGAACCCCAATTACTTTTCATATAGTCGATTCTCATTCATGTTTACTTGTAAAACTGGGAATGAATGAAAGGAACAGTAATTCATTTGTCATCAGAAGCTGTTTGCATGAATTAACTAACAACATCTGGCTTCACTCAGACTCTGAAAGCTTTGCTGCTTTGCACTAATGAAAAGACCCAGATTCTCTTTCTCTCCTCTGTCAAATCATTCAGGTAATTTGGCTGCCGAATATGTATCAGAATACAAGTGTGTGTGTGTGTGTGTGTGTGTGTGTGTGTGTGTGTGTGTGTGTCTACCTGTGTCTAGCAAAATTTGATTTATTGTTCTCTAAATGTTAATTTTTGAGTTTCAGTTTTGCAATACTTTTGTTACCTAAGATCGTTGAAAGCTATTTTGTTTCTGAACTGGGTGTCATAAAAAAACAACAGATTTTATTTTTTATTGCACTCAAACTACCCAGCTGGATTTCATAAGAGTTTTGAAAGACAAATTCCAGTTTTGCAAAAGTGCAGGTGAAGACATGTTTTAGTTTTGTAGTTTTTCCAGCTCTCAAACACATTTTCAAATTGACAGGAAACAAAAATACTGTGCGTGATATAAGATGTCTTCTTTTTCTGGCTCTTTTCTAAGGGGTGGGATGGCAAAAGAGAGAGAAAAAGTTAAATATGGAGACAGACGAAGGAAAAGAGCGCTGAGGGAGAGAGGGAGAGACGCAGCCACAAATAAAAAAGAAAGGGAGAAGACAGAAAGAGGAGATGTGCTGGAGCGTCTCAGGCAGAACTGGGCCACTGAGCACAACCCTGGAAGAACAGAAAGGAAAAAAAAAGACTGGCCTGGAAAGGAGAGAGAGAGAGAGAGAGAGAGAGAGAGAGAGAGAGAGAGAGTGAGTGAGTGAGAGAGAGAGAGAGAGTCACAGAACCAACTCATAATGCAGCTTCACGAAAACCAAGAAACATTTGGACAAGTGAAGTCTTCATATGAAAACCAATAAGTGTGTCTGTGTCTGGAAATTTACTTAAATTAATTTTGTTTAACATCCAGTTGATGTTTTCCATCATTCAATATTAAATCATATTCTTATACATATTTTGTTCTATAGTCTAATGTCCAATCCTTAGATAATGTCATTTAAACCTAAACTATATGTGTTTGTCTGAAACAGCCCGTGATTCAGGAATGGAAAAGTAGCTGAGTAGATATGTTCATGTACTTGTCTACTTTTTACTTCCACATTACCACATTTCAGAGGGAAAAGTACTTTTACTCCACTATATTCATGTAGCACCTGTAATTACTTGTAAATTTGCAGATTAAGACTTTAAATCTAACATAAGATGTTGCTGCTATTCCAAACCTTGTTTTTCAGTTTTGCTGTAGTTTCGTTTATGATGCATTATTTCTAGGAGTTTTTGAAAAGAGGACATATTACTCCTTTGCCGTTTTTAGAGTGTTTCAATAACAAGCATGAAAATCCCCAAAATTACTTTCAGCTGGTATCTTCATTTTGGATGAACAACATTTTTTCCAGTTTTTTCCAGTTTGGGGGATTTTTGTAATTTCACTCCAGAATTTGAGATTTCTGCATGGTTGGGGGGAAAAAAACCTCTTATCTCCAGTATGGGGATTTTCCTAATTTAACACTCTGGCACACACACAATAGTACTTTTACTTTTCCAGGAGAGTAATTTTTACTGATAATCCTTGTAGAATTTTGAATGGGATGAATGTCAGCACCTCCATATCTGATGCCATGCTACTCAGAAAACCACGGGTCGTCCCCTCCAGTTGGAGAATGAGTTGCTGCTTTGGGTGAAGTACTGTAGTTCAAGTATCTCAGGGTTTTGTTCATGACCATCCCATACTCATTCAGACGCACATGTTAAAGGACCATACCACCCATTTTGCATGTTTGAGGCTAATTTATTCAAGTTTCATACATGTTGCATTGCTGACAGTCATTTCCCAGGGGATGGAGCCGTATTTTGGCTTTCCTGATGTTTTGCGGAATCTCTTATGAGTGGGGGTAGGATAGAGTGGGACATTGATAGGTGGATTGGTGTGGCATTTATGGTGGGTCTCATCCTTATGTACAGAACGAGGAGCTCAGACAGGAGGGAGCTCAGAGCAGAATCAGCGCTCCTTCGTGCTGATAGAAGCCAACTCTGGTGGTTCAGACTCCTGATCAGGACGCCTCCCTGAGGAGTTACTCCAACTGGGAGGAGACCACAGGACAGACTCGGAATACACTGGAGGGGATTATGTATCCCATCTGGCATGGGAATATCTTGGGATCCCCCAGGATGAGCAGTAGGATGTGGCGATGTAGAGGAACATCTGGGCTACTTTGCTTAGCCTGACACCAAGACAACCTGGTGCCTGAGAAATTATCAAAAATGGATGGACTGGATTTTGAATGCAGGACTTTCAGTTGTAAATGAATAGTTTATGCTGGTTTTACTTAAAAATTTCAGTGCTTCTTCCATCATTGTCAGTAGGTTTATGGATTTCCACATTGTGCAGCATACTGACATACTCAGTTTATTAGCTTCCATGTGTAAATATGTTAGAGTATTTTGGACATATTCCCTCTGACAGCATGCTTCTGACACTCGTGCTGCCTGTCTCTGACTGACTGCTTGTTTATCTGTCTGTCTTCTTTCTATTTATATAGTCCACTGTGTGTCTGGGGGATTTTCTGTCTATCACTTGTCTGTTGTTGATGCTGAATGCAATGAGGTGCCAAATCTTTCCATTCCAAGGTTAGAGAACTGTGGCTAAATTGCTAGTTATAACATTTGTCATGTGGAAACCTGTCAGAAACGTCTTTGCAACCTATTCCGGAGCTGGATTCATGGTTTAAATGACACTCCTTTAACCCATTTCGGTGATCCATGTGTTTGCTTCTGAGCGTAATTGATTCCTGTGTTTTGTGAGCAGGTGAATAGTCAGCTGTTTCATGTTTTGTTGTGTCAGTCGTTTGTTATTTTTAGTGTCAGTAGTGTCAGGGCCATTGGGTTTTACAGACACGCCACCTGGAGCCACTGTGGAAGATTAGCTGTGGGTGTGAAAACAGACAGGAGTATAAAGACGCTCAGACCATGATCCAACATGGCATGGTGATTCTTTACTGCTTCAGCTGATAGCAGGAGAATTTCCAATGGATTTAATGGGAAAATTAGCCTGTTCAAGACTGGTGAACTGTCCATGTGTGTCCTGCCTCTCACCCAATGCATGCTGGGATACTCCAGCCCCCTGTGAGCCTGTATGGAAGGGGTGTCAAACTCAATCACAGAAGGGGCCAAAATTAAAAATTGGGTCCAAGTCGAGGGCCAAACAGGGACAGAATTAAATTGGCTTTGTTTTCATCAGAAGTTATGACAAATTATTCATACACTAATATGAACTTCACTTTAACCGCTGCTCCCAAGACATCTTATAGAATTCAGAACAAACCAGAGGTATGGAAAAACAGACAAATGACAGATCAAATTCAAAATAAATAATATTTTCTTTTATGTCTTCCTCTCTATCAGCAGTGTTTCACTGACTCATTTCCTATGAAAAAGTTTTATCACAGGAAATAGCCAGAAAACTGATTTTTCTTAAGGGAAATCTAAAATCACTCTTTGTTTTTCATTAACAACTTCAACAAGCAAAATGAAAATACAGTATTTTAAATGTGATCATGCCTTCTTATGTTATATTCTTTAATTACAGCCACATCAGCTCTGCTAACAAAGCTAACAGGTTTATCCCTAACGACAGTAAACTGCTTCTCTAACTCCACCTGTGCTGAAAGCCTGTTTTCAGAGTCCACCTTTCCTTTGGTTTTTCTTCCGTGGACTAGCTTAAAGTTCATTAAAAATGACTGGATGGGTGCGGAGGGGAGGGGAGCTGACGCTTCAGGTGTTGATTGATGCGCTGGCTGTTGCAGTGCATTCTGGGATTTGTAGTATCCGTAATGTGCACACTATATACCGGCAGGCCAGTTATAATAGAGATTAAATATTATCTCACGGGCCACATATAACTGTACCGCAGGCCGGATGTGGCCTTGAGTATGACATATGTGCTGTATGGATAAAAGAGTATAAAGAATCTCGGATGGATGGATGGATGGGTGGATTCAAGTCCCATCCTATGAAAAGACATTTATGATTTTTTTGCCTTTGCATATTCACATGGACACACAGCCTCTTGATGTGATCTAGCAAAGTAGAAAATGTTTGCTAGATTTGATTGCTCTTGCCTGAGTTTGATATTCTGCTGAGTCACTGTGAGGTGAACTGAAATGATGGGTGTCTCCTCAATTCCTTTACACATCTAAGGCCACTTTATAGAGACATTAAAAAACTGNAAATGATGGGTGTCTCCTCAATTCCTTTACACATCTAAGGCCACTTTATAGAGACATTAAAAAACTGGCAATGGTCCACTAACTTATTAACTTGTTACTTATTAAGTTACCATTGAAACTCATTGCTGTCTAGTGACATAAAGCAGCAATGCATCAACTAAAATTATAATTTGTATTAAACCTGTGACTTCTGCTTTATCAATTAAGCAACAATTAGTCAGTACAGCTCAATGCATGATGAGCTCTGGACCGGCTGTTGTGTTTCAGACCTGTTACTTTGGGGCAGCGTGTTTTATCAGTCTTGCAGTGTTGTTTGTTTGTTCTTTTGTTCATTCAGTTGTTTGCTTATTGATTCAGTCATTCAACTTCATTGGATGTCTCTGGAAGGAACAAAACACCTAGAATGTCATCTTCTAGTTCATTAAGTTCCATCATTTATCTCAAAACACACCTCCACTTAATTCTCAGTAAATGTATTTTTGCGAGGAGGCATTTACATGCAACTTGAAATTCCTGACAACACTTAAATGCAGCGTCTTTCTACTGCTGTCTATCAACAGCCTGGCTGTTTGAGCGATGAAGAGAGTTTGCAAGTGATGAAGTTCTTCCCTCCAATCTACGAAAAGAAAAGACAAACTCTGTGTGCATGCATGTGTGTGTGAGTGTATGTTGTGCATGTGTGTGTAGTTTTAAGTTATTTAATGAATGTAAAAAAAAGACAGAGCAAGTTGCTTCTGGTTGCTTGTTAGCTAACTGCTTCCCTTATACACAGTCACACACGCTATGTGAAACAGAATCATCCGTGGTCTCTAGCTACCATTGAAACAAATGAAAATTTTCACAAACAAGGTGTGTCTGTTACTGTAATTGCAGAGAGAGAGAGAGAGAGAGAGAGAGAGAGAAGATGGCTAAGGTGTTATAAAGGAATGATAAATTTGAGTCCATGTAAAGCATTACCAAATGTGGAGCAATCGTCCACTGTGTGCAGCATGTTCTGTTTTATGACAGAAAGAGTGAGTAAAAATACACCCAGCTCCTGGGAGACGGTCGCTATGGCAGCAGTTACTGTGGTGACGGCAAGGCTGCACGTGAAGTGATGGCTAATGGCTGTCATTGGATCCTGGGGAATTCACCCTCTGGAGCTGCTGTAAAAGAAACATAGGCACACTCACACACACACACACACACACATGCACACACAACTTGAATGAAGACAGAGAAAACGGAGGAAGGAAGAGAGCATGTGAAGTGAAATTCAGGGCAAGAAATGATACCACAACGAACACGTGTGTATTATGGCCTCACTGTGTGTGAGAGAGCGTGGGCGAGTGGTTGTGTGGCTGAGTCTGTGTGTGTGTGGTGTGTGTGTGTGATGTGTGTGGGCGGATATGTGTTTGTATGTGACGCCAATGATGCAGTTGTCAGTTCTTGCAAAATTTCTCACTGCATCTTTATTTTCTGTATCATAATTATATACTGATGTGGACATAGGTAAATTTTGTATTTGTGTGTGTGTGTGTGTGTGTGTCGGAGGGTGCACATGTGGTTTTGCACCCTCTGCAGGGTCAGTCTGCTCCATCATGCTGTTTCCATAGCAGCAGCGAGAGCCACCACAGCCAACCACGCTCACTTCCTGGTTTCTCCTGATTGCTCTGACTTGCTTCCTGCTGCAGGCTGCGGCGCTCTGGGTGTCCTGGCTGGACCGGATCTTTTCAGAGTTTCCCCTGTGAAAATCCTCAAAATTTGGAGGGTGAAAGACTTTGCCAAATTAGGGATTTCTGTTATGTTGTTCTTGCCTTTTCATTATTTCATTCCAAAATTGGAGTTATAAAACTGTAAAGTGAAATACAGTTCCAGTTTCGTAGGTTTTTATTATTTTCATTACTCATGCATTAACATACAAGATAAATGTTAATGTGCCAATAATGGGACAATTTTTTTCCCATTCAGTAGCTTTACTTTGAATACTTGAACACCGTTTACAGCTTAGTAATAAATTTTTGAATGCTGGACTCTGAAGAACTACCTTTAACAAACCACTGATGATGTTTATGATGAATATGAGCTAAAAATTGGACTTTGGAAGCCCAAATACTGATATACTTTGTTAAATTTTTCTTCTTTCTTCACATGTCATGTGATTTTATTCTTGGAGTAAAATCTACAATTGGCTGTATGTAGATTATTAATAGCCTTCTAACAGCCTTCCAATCTGTCTCTGACTTCAGAGAAACTCTTATTTCCTGGCATAAAATGGGCATTTGAAGGCCTCTTAAAGGTAACTACCACAGTCATCGTTCAGCCATCTTTCCCATTTTCCTCCAAATATTTGTCACCGTCCCTGTTGTTGTAGTAATAGTCTAATTCTAATGGCTCAGCTCCATTCTTCTTCCTCACTCCTTCCTGTCTTCCTCCCTTCTTCTTCTCCTGACAAAAATCAGTTACAGTTTTGCCGCCTCCTTCTCTGTCATTGCATATTTAAGCTCTTACATCAATCAGCTGATTGCATAATCAAACAGTGGCAACATCAATAAGCAATAAATACAGATTTGCTTTAGCAGACGTGATATTTATAGTTTGCTGTTGTTTGAGCTAAATCACTAACTGCTAACGCTATATTTTAGTGTTTATTTCATCACATTGCTGCTGGAAAAACATATCTCCAAATAAATCAAGAACATTAGAAGATTCTGTTGCATTCTGCCCTGTAGTTCTGCTTTGAGTGGTACAGAGGCACGAAACTGTCAGTTTCTGTTTGCCATCTGGCTCTTTACTGGGATATCAAGCTGCTGCTGAAATAATTCAACAAGCTTTAAGCCAGTTTTGCGCCTTTGGTTGGCATGTCGTTTCCAGCCAAGCAAACAGTCAGAAGTCGTGCTTGCTCAGCCAATAAGAAGACAGCTACTTCTGCTGCGTGGTGATTATTGAGTGTCTGACGTGTCCTCTGCTGGTTTGACAGTCACATTGAAGTCAGTTGAGAGTGTGTTTTAAGGCTGAATCCATAGAAGTTTTTGATATTTTAGTGGAAATCTAATGCATGTGTTTGCACGATAGGAAAGATAAAAGATACATATAAAAGATGTGTTTTGTCTCAAGGGGCATAGTTTCTGTTGCTTTTGGTATATGTACTGTAGAAACCGTGGAGGACAGCAGGATGTTTTGTCCTTTGACAGCGCTGTGCTGTTTTCTGTTCCAGCCTTGAAATAGTTGATGCAACAAAGATAGAAATGCTGTTGCAATGCATTAATGTTTTAGTAAGAGCTTCTGATTATGTAAATATCAGGAATCCCAATGAGAGGGAGAAGTCTGCACTAATGTAGTGAGGCCATTTCTCAAATGGCGGCCTTAGCCTTCACTGTCCTCCTCTGGTCCAGAATCAGAATACCTTTCATCAGAATACCTTTCAATCAGAATCAGATACCTTTCTTTAGCAAGAACAAGGTCTACAAGGAGATTCTCAGGCTTTGATGATACAAGCAAATGAGGGTCTGTGAGCCTCAGATGCACTAAAAACAGCGATTATTTGTCTGTCTTGTCAACGCTGTAGCTAATTATGTCAAGTGCTAGCTAACATTAGCTTCACATACTGGAACCCATTTATTTCCTATTTGCATGTACTGTAACATGTACCAACAGACATATTTTCATCTGAGGTTTTACTCAGTCGTTACATCGCTCTGAGGTTTGAGCCACTACGATTGGTTCGGCAATTTGGCAAAAATATGGGTTTTACACAGTTATGGAGCTCATAGTGGAGTTGACTTCACGATTATTTCGTGGGGGGGGGGGNTCGTGAGCATGCTTTTGACCCCCAAATTAACAAATGGTACATCCTATGTCTTATACACTCCGCAAGCAAGCGCAAGACGTCTAGCTTTCACAATGCAGTCATTGTAGTTTTAGCTATTCACAGGAAAGATACAATAGGGTCCAAAAGTCTGAGACCACATCAAAAATCTGTGATGTTTTCCATGTAAATGTAGAAATAATCAGAAAGTCTGACATCACAAGAAGCTCTTTGGAACTTTGTCACATCATGCTGGGATAACTTGGCTCATCGGAGTTTGCACAAACTTGTGGAGTCCATGCCAGCTGGAGTGATGCTGTCATTAAAGCTAAAGGGGGGCGTACCAAATACTAAGATATTCTGACATTCATGTACATTTTTCAAAGATTCAACATTTCACCTCAAATTGTTAAGATGATATTACCATTTGGAATAAATAAATCTTATATTAAATTCCACAAGAATGCAAAATAGAAGCATTTTCACAGTGGTCTCAGACTTTTGGACCCTATTGTATCTTTCCTGTGAATAGCTAAAACTACAATGACTGCATTGTGAAAGCTAGATATACAAAAATTAAAGAAATTAAATATAATTTGAATACATTTTCAGATCAGTTGATATGACATTAAAATCCTGTTTCTATTGATCATCCTTGATCAATATGTTTTCTTAATTATAGGATGAACACTAGCTTATGTCTTTTCAGCAAGGGATTTTGAATAATTTGGTAAATGTGATCAAGTATCTCTATAAAGATAATACTCTGATAATTATTGCAAAATGAAGTTAGTCCATATCGCCCACTCTTGGTTTCAGCTCTTGACTTTTTTCCTGTATCTTTATCTTTTAACTTTGAGTTTGGACAGAATCAGTATCCAATATAAACTATCAGAGTTCATCTATTTCCCTATTAAATGTAAATATAGTCCCACCCTACTATTATGGAGGTAGATTGAGAGGAAAGGAGAACACAAGACAACATGCTTCTAGTGTTTTTATGCTTCTCTGAAGAGCGTCGTTCTCATTTTTTGGATTCCACATGTTGCCTAAAACTAAAACAGCCAAAGTCAAAAGGATTAAACATTAGAGTTACAGGTGTGAGCACTTGCCTCACTTTCTCACCCTGAACATGTCTGTGTCTAAGGAACTATTGATTTTAATGGTCCAAACCTTTCAGATAATCTCTTCTGGAAAATCTGTGATGTCTTTATCTGTTTTACTTCACTGCAACAAGCCAGAGCTGATAACACGTTGTCCTCACAAAGCTCAAGATCACGCCGCTTATCAGTCAAATCCATCTGTACAGGTCACACTCTGGAGCTGGGCATGTGTGTATGAGTGTGTGTGTGTGTGTGTGTGTTTGTCTGCATGTGTTTACAGCCAGATAAAGCAGCAGGTCTTATCTCTGAGCCTCATGACCTCCCTCTGTCTGCTCTTCACACCCCCTCATTTTCATGTTCTCCATCTGACTCTTCTTTTTCCTCCCTCCATCCTAATTTTAGCCTTTCACCATCTTGATCATTACACTTCCTGAGCTGTTTTCTGCACATCACCTCATGTTCTCCTCTCCTCTCCTCTCCTCTCCTCTCCTCTCCTCCTCCTCTCCTGTTTCAGCTCAGCCAGGAAATAGAGGCAGCAGTCAGATGAAAAACTGCTTTGTTCTGGCATTAAAACATTTTTATTTGTCAGTGGATTGACTGTAGTGAGTGTTTTGGTTTGAAATGATAAAGCTAAATGATAAATCCTCACTCAAGGATTTTAATACATACGATTAGCCTACTTATGCCATTCAGTCGCTAGCTTTTTAAAAGGAGTTGTGTAATGGAGTGATGGAGTGATGTTGTTGCAGAATTACAAAGGATTCGTTGTAATTATATGGCTCTGGTTTGTTGTTTGAAGAGACTCCGTGTGTGTGTGTGTGTGTGTGTGTGTGTTCAGACTAAAAGAGAGAGACAGACAGCGGGAGTTGAGACAGCGTGCTCTGGCTGGTGAGGAATGATGACAATATTACCCATCTGCCCCGGGTTGCACACCTGTCTGGCAGTAAGATAACAGAGTTATTTGGAGTCTGATGTTGGAATTTATATATCAAGCTATGATTCTGCAACTTTCCACATAACTGAAATAGAATAAAAAATAGAATTGAGCTGAACTGAAGCACGATTACACTAGATTCATAATGAATAATCTGTATTAGTTATTTTTTTAATCCATCAGTGCATGAGATTTCCTTTCTCATTATGGCTCACTTCTGATATCTTACAGCAGTGGTTCTCAAACTGTAGTATGAGCTCCCTGGTCGTATAAATGACCAAATGTCCAATCCTGGTCCTCGTCGCTCCCCAGAATCTCACCCTGTTCTCCCCACACATGATTAGCTTAATCAGGTACGTTTAGCCAATTAAAATCTGTGAGGCACCAACTCTCGATGAAGAGTCTGATTTAAAGGACCATACTGGCGATTGTGCATGTTTGAGCTTAATATATTCCATTTTCATACACGTAACGTTACTGACAATCGTTTCCCAAAGCATACTACTCAAACGTTGAATTAATTTTTTTTTCCTACCTTCCAAACCGTCATTGGTTTCAGTTCATTTTGGAACACTATTAAAATCAGTTTGTTGATACTTGAAACGTTCTTAGGATAGGTAATCCATCATCATGAACAACAGGTGTATTCAGGTTTTTTTGAAGTTGCGTAATTTTAGCGTTTAAGTGGAATAAAAAGCATGGAGTGAACGTATGTCTCCACCGGGGAATATAGTCCCAAAAGAAGACCTGCGTTTATCGAAAAATTTAAACAATCATGACTTCATAAGGCTGTGTAACTATTAGCAGGTCAAACATCGATTTAAGGTGGATGTATCGCTTGAATATTTGATTTTGAAAGATTAAGAGATTGTGTTGTTGTTCAGGTGTTTAGCCCTCCTTGATAGAAGTTGTTTGTTAGTTTTAAATAAAGTGTAATAGGTTGGTCAAGGAGGGCCGGTGAAGGTCACACACACATTCACCTACACATTCACCTGCACTATATACAGTATTATCTGTCTGTTGCTAGATTAAATTGCATATATATAAAAAATGGTTGTGCCAATCTTGGCATATACCACAACTATATATGCAGACAGAAAAAAANTATATATGCAGACAGGGAAGAAAAAAAAAAAAGAAAGATTAAGAGATTTTGCAAAATATCAGGAAAGCTGAAATATGGTTTTATCCTTTGGGAAATGGTTGTCAGTAACATAAAATGTGTAAAAACTGAATATATTAGGCTCAGACATGCACAATTGCCAGGTATGGTCCTTTAAGGACTATGCTCTTTTATGCATGCATGAAATTTGCTGGCTGTCATAACCTGTAGATTTTCTACAAGGAAAACACTGGTGTCAGCAGTTATTTATAACAACAAGAAAAATAATAATAACAATCACAATAATAATTCATCGTGCAAAACTGGGTGTGTCTGCACAAGTCTCTCGCTATCCATCTTTTACCAATGAATACACCAACATTTGGTTTGTCATTTCAGCTAAAAAGTTGGAAATGTTTTATTTTTGATGCGCCACAGCCAGAGGTGGCGGACTTTTTTAGAGTCCTATCACTGAACAGAATATTTGTTTTTCCATCTACAGCATCGTTAACATGAGAATCCAGCATGAGGGGAGTCATCAAGTTCACACATGTGCAAAAGAGCCGAGATCTATTATCTGGTTACCATAGCAGTTCTCACGTCACTGTTTAAGTCCCTCATTAGTCAACAAGTAAGGCAAAATGAGGCATAATTGAAAATTTAAATAGTTGATATGTGACCAGAGCAGAATGTCTTTTCTTCCGCCAAGGCCATTATTTTCAAAAATAAAAGGCATTACTGTGCTTTTAACATGTCTGCATACCAAACGACAAGAAGCTACTGTGCTACATTGCTGCTGCTATATTTACATGTAGCATTTATTAAGAACTGTAACTGAACTACAGTATATCTGAAATTCCTGAAATTGTGCTTTAACCATCAGTAACGCCCACATTGAGCCGGTGTTGTTGATGTGTCATGTATTTGGAGGTGGCAGGTGTTGATTGATGAGTTGTTTGCCCACTCAGAGCTGATCCAAGTGTCAAATTAATACTGATGACCTGTGAAGTCGTATAAACTCTGGCATCTTTACACCCTCAGGATTAAATTAACATGTCTGGTTTTACTCTGCACACAACAAAAGCTCTCGGTGATTTATGACGTGTTCCTTTGTGCATCAATTAATTGAGTGACCCATCAAAGCAACAAAATCTGCGACAAAGATCAATAAATGCAGCTCACGTGACATTTTTTAGAAAATCCCACACATTTGATGGCTAATTTAATCTAAATAGGAGAGTTTTGAGACATCAGAACCTTTTTATCTTAAAATCATTTACCTCAAATCTGTATTTTGTGTTTCCTCAGGCTAAAATAGGCTGGGGGGATTTAAAATAATAGACGACACAACCCTGTTGATTGAAAAGGAATATTATCTAAAGTCACTTCATTCCTGTCTCCTTTCTCCTTTTAGTTCAGTGTCTGGAAATGACCACTAAGCGGAAGCTGATTGGCCGGCTGGTGCCGTGCCGTTGTTTCCGTGGCGAGGAGGAAGTGATCTCAGTGTTGGATTACTCCCACTGCAGCCTTCAGCAGGTCCCCAAGGAGATCTTCAGCTTCGAGAGAACTCTGGAGGAGCTCTACCTTGACGCCAACCAGATCGAGGAACTACCCAAGGTACCCTGAATGAACCCTTCCTGCTGACTTTAACCTCATATCACATCTGATTTTTAACTCCTAAACTCCACTTGTTAACACTGACAATTCAAGAGTAACTGTGAAAAGAATTATAGCCATATTTTTGGATTTATTCATGGATATCCAGTGTTATTCCTGACTTTTCAAGACAAGACAAGTTTATTCATAGTATACCATGATTTAGACACAAAGGCAATTCAAAGTGCTTTACATACACATTAACAGACTAAAGGAAAGGAATTAAAAATGTAAAATTTTAATCAATAAAACAGTTTAAAAAGGTTAAAAGAAAATTTAAAACAATAAAATTGAAAGTTTAAAAGCTCAGTGTTAGTCTAGTCTTTTAATTTCATTTCAGACATTTATTCGAAAACAATTAGAGCAATTCAGGATTTTTTTTCTCCCCAATTTGACTTTTCCAGGAAATTCCCCACTTTTATAAGGTTAATCTATTTGTCTTCATGGAGTTTCCCACAATTCTTGGGTTTATTCCCAGCTTTTCAGTTACGGCTGACATTTCATGGCAACACCTGACTTTTCTGTGCAGTTCCCAATGTCCAGGGTGAATTATCATGTTGACTGAAAAATAAAAATCTACACTAGTTTTATCCATTTAATTCCATGTGATATCAGGAATCAGTTGCTGTTGATGCCTTGACTTCACAGGGTTAAACATGACTCACAAGCTTTGAGCCTGAGCTTGAACCCAACAGTCAATCATTCTGAACCTTTTCCATGCAAAACCCTGAGTGTCTGCACTGAATTCTCTGCCAGTCCATCTTCTACTTACTGAGATATTTCACTCTGGACTAAAGCGCCAACAGACTGATTGACAGACCGACCTTGCTGTCCCTCAAGCAACGCCGCTAGTGTGACTAAAAATAGAAATGCACTTCCTCCCCTAACCTATTTCACAGAGAAGCACAGGTGCCATTTTTAAGAAGGCGGCTTCATTTTATGGATATCCTGCCCTGGTTTAACTGACTGAGATGTTGAACTGAATTTCTAAATATAACTCTCATGAATGAAGACAGTTTAATAGGCCTCTGTAAGTGGTAAGCCATGTTACTGTATGTGTGCATGCAATTGTGTGTGTGTGTGTGTCCTGTCAAGATTATGTAAGAGCTTTGGATGGTGCCAGAATGATTGGCCTTTATATAAGCGTGCTGGAGAGCGCCTTAAGTATTCGTTGATCATGAGATTTTGATAATGTTTACATGTTTGTGTATAAGAATGTGTGTGAGCGTGTGTCACGCCATTCTTGGATGGTTTTTGCCTACAGGCCAGGATGATAAGCAGTGCCAGTCAGATTTAATAAAGACAAAATCAGTGAGCTAAAGTCTAAAGTGACAATTTAGATGGAAATCTATGATCAGGAGAGTAAATATTACCCTGGTGATGTTTATTCCATCTCTCTGTTATGGTTAATTGTTTATATAATGTTATAAAGAGTAAAAGATCCAAAAAAAAAAAAAAAAAAAATCCTGAGGCAAAGTGCCAGGAGAAAGGAAATGGGTCATCCTAAAGCAAACCTGTACCAATAGAAACAGTTGTTTTCTATTGGTGAGCTAAAGAGTTAGTTCAGATAAAATATTAACAGATAAATATTAGCTAAGTATGCAACATATGACCAGTTTTGAGACCTGCAATATTGAGAACATGATAAATGGTAGTGGACATAATCTCTCATCTACAGCCTCTCTGACACAGTGTTATAAGGTAAAAAAGGTAGGAGTTATGACCACTGTACATACACCCTGCAACACAATGTAAATATGTCAGAAAACCTCCACAGTGTGGCAGGAATTGACAAAATTTACTAAGGAGGTACGGAATGTATTTTTTTTTTTTTTTTTTTNTTTTTTTTTTTTTTTTTTTGGTTTTGAAGAGCATTTCCTTGTGTGTTTTGACCTAAGAAGCTACCGTAGTGTACTTTGACTTTGTCTGTAGAGTGCATTTTCATCTGTGGAGTGTTTGTTATTTCATTTATTTATGTTAGCAGGTGTTTTTATTCAAAATGACTTACACCTGAGATATACTTTAAACTTACCTAACCAGCATATCTTTGCATGACGGGAGGAAATCCAAACTCTACACAGAAAGGCCCAAGCTGGATTTAAAGGATCATACCGGCAATCGTGCATATTTCAGCCTAATATATTCAATTTTCTTACGCGTAACATCACTGACAATAATTTCCAAAAACATATTACTGTAACGGTGAATTTAAAAAAAATTTCCTACCTTCCAGACCGCCACTGGTTTCAGTTCATTCTGGTACGCTATTAAAATCAACTTGTTGATACTTGAAACGTTCTTGGGATAGGTAATCCATCATCGCAAACAAGACGTGTATTCAGGTTTTTTTAGAAGTTGCGCAATTTTAGCATTTAAGCACAATAAAAAGCGTAGAGTGAATATATGTCTCCACTGGGGAATATAGTTCCAAAAGAAGACCTGCATTATCGAAAAATTTAAACGACCGTGACTTCATAAGGCTGCATAACTAGTAGCAGGCGAAACATTGATTTTTAAGGTGGGTGTATCATTTGAATATTTGATTTTGAAAGATAAAGAGATTTTGCAAAATATCAGGAAAGCTGAAATATGGTTTTATCCTTTGGGAAATGATTGTCAGTAACATAACATGTATGAAAATTGAATATTTTAGGATCAAACATGCTCGATCGCCGGTATGGTCCTTTAAATTCTGAAGCATGTTGCAAACACGTTTCCATGCAAAGAACAGAGGGTGACACTTGAGGAAGAGGCTCGGTGCCACTAGAATGTGTGCGAGATCAGATCCCAACTCGCCATTTGAATAAACTGACTGATTAGTGAACTTATCTATCAAGTTTATCGATCGCCAAACACAATTTATAACATCATTCCAGTTTCATAGCACTGAAATTTACCCACCAGACTGGAACGGATCTTAATTTTTAATCTTAATTAAATCTGGCACTGCGTTTTAAGAATTACCTCCTTTCTATTTTGCTGTATTCAAATGGATAAACATGTTGGATTAACTCACACTTTTGCTTTATAATGAAAGATTAATTCCTTGTTTGTTCCTTAAAACAGTGCAATACATCCAGTGGTACACAATGTAATTGTAGAGTTTGATCAAAGCTAAGTGACCATCCTCTTAATGAATTAACTAACAAAACATAATGAACATGGTCATGATTTATTGATGTATGTGCTGCTGTTGTACGCTGCTGTTAGAGGATAGTCTTTTGTTGAAGTATAGTTGCTAAAAGTTTGAGAATAGAACAATATCATAAAATTGAAAGTTTACATTTAGCAAACACACACTAATCTTGTTCCATGCAGGGCAAAAGCTTGTAATATTAGCTGTTTCATCTGTTTTGTTTTAATTTGTTTATTCATTGTGGAGGAGATTAATTTTGCATTATTCATAGAAAAAAAATCAGCTGAAATGAAAATGCTTTTCCGCCACATTAAGTTCAGCATGCCTCCAGCTCACGTTCTTTCCATCTTTTTCACTCCCTCTCTCTGTTGCTGTTGTTTTTTTTTTTTNTTTTTTTTTTTTGTACCTTTCTTATAAACATCTGTTTATGCCAGCAGCCCATAATACTCCATGTTTTCTCTCCATGTTTCCATAGCAACTCTTCAACTGCCAGGCCTTGAAAAAGCTGAGCTTGCCCGATAACGACCTGTCCAACCTGCCCACCACCATTGCCAGCCTGGTCAACCTGAAAGAGCTGGATATCAGTAAAAATGGTAAAATGAACTTTGTAACACGCCTGACCAATCCAACATGGCCACAAGGATTATTATCAAAACCTTAAAACCTTAAAACTTCTGACACTGACTTTTCATTGCACAAACTAAAATGATGAGGGACTGAAATTTCTGTCATGATTATAAGAAAACTATATACATTAAAACTGAAACCAATATTTCTGTAAATGAAATCTCAAAGGTTTTATAATACCCCCTCTCTCTCTCTAATAATAGGTATCCAGGAGTTTCCAGACAATATCAAATGCTGTAAAGGCCTGTCTGTGGTGGAGGCCAGTGTCAACCCCATCACCAAGTAAGACATACACACACACACGTGTGTGTGTAAGGACTAAGGACATGAATGCGTGTCCTAAGTCCTGTTTTACTCTGCAGAGGTTCTTCAAGGACAAACATGAAAGTTTTTCTTTCTTTCTTTCTTTCTTTCTTTCTTTCTTTCTTTCTTTCTTCAGACTCCCAGATGGTTTTACGCAGCTCCTGAATCTGACCCAGCTCTTCTTAAATGATGCCTTCCTGGAGTATCTGCCAGCTAACTTTGGCAGGTAAAACCATGCATCTGCTAATTAGCATTTATTTACTGTTGACTGTGTGCGTGTGTGTGTGTGTGTCTGTGTGTGTGTAAGCACGTACGTAACTGTGTGGGATGTACAATGTTTTGGTTTCAGCTTTCTGACATTAGAAGCTCTAATACAGTGTCACTTGCAAAGAATGGGCACGTTCAGGTTTATTAGGCTAAGTTTGTGTAGCTACGATGACTACACACAACGTTTTGATCAGTGGGTCTTTAAAATGAGAATGATGTGTTCTAAAAAGTGTTGAAATCAACCTGCAAGTGAAGTTTTGATGATACCTTTTGATGCAAGATTTCTAGCTGTGATTATGCTTGGATGAATGAAAATATCATCCTAAAATCCATCCATCCATCCATCCATCCATCCACTTATTTATTTATTGTTTATTTAACAGGTATGAATACATACAGCATTGCCACAGACAAATGTGGAAAATGTAATGTATTATAAGATGTCTAGCTTAAGCTAATTTGCAGTNATTGCCACAGACAAATGTGGAAAATGTAATGTATTATAAGATGTCTAGCTTAAGCTAATTTGCAGTCATTGTCCCTGGTCAGGCTTTTAAATACAATAAAACAATTAATACAATTAAAAAAAAAAACAAATTACAAAATTCATACAAAATACAGATTAAAACAGAGAATCATATTTAAAGTCAGTGGGAACCTTATTAATGTTCACATCTCTGTTGTTGTAGCCAGAGTTTGACTTTTGAATTAAACACCGTCAGATCTGTTTGAGACTTGATTTCCATCATCCATCCATCATCCATCCATCCATCCATCCATCCATCTATTCCTGGTTACTTTTGTTGAGTAAAACCCAGAATCCCTCCATGTAGAACACGGACTGATGAAAAAAGATCTGCACAATGTTGCTGAATAAATGATTACAGATTATTGATTATAGTGCAGAAAAATCATAGCAGTAGAAATGAAAGCAGGCTGGTTATTTGTTCATTGCTGAGTCGTCTACGATTAATGACCTTACCAGAAACATTAGTTTGAACTCACAGATTTAATGCAGTAAATTCTGACCTGTGTGTCCTCTGTTAGACTCTCCAAACTACGGATCCTGGAGCTGAGAGAGAACCACCTGAAAACCATGCCAAAGTAAGACGACCCGCTCCGAGTGTGTGTGTGTGTGCGTCTGNTGTGTGTGTGTGTGTGTGTGTGTGTGTGTGTGTGTGTGTGTGTGTGTGTGTGTGTGCATGCATGCTGTGCAGTATATGTGTGTACGTAGTGTGGTGTGTGTGCACATTTGTGAGAGAAAAACCTTTAAATGTATTTCCTTACGCTCTACTAATTGCAGTACACATACACACACATACACACACAGATGCTGTATGGTATCTCTGAGTCTATGCTTGTTCTCCCAGGTGACTCGCTTAAAACCTATATTTATCCCTGGCAGGTGCTGACAAATACTGATGAAGCCTGTTTTTACAGAAACTTGCTGGCCTTAACAGTTTTAAATGGCTCCTGTTATGTAGCTGACTTTTTCCCTGTGTTCACCTGTGCTGAGAAGAAACATCCTTCCAAGTTTTAGGAGAACAGTTACAGTAATCAGAGTGAGAATGTGATGCTAATCGTTTTGCTAATAATGCTACTTCTACTAGGCCTACATAATGCTGCATGTCTTTCTACATTATCACCTACAGTATATAAGGTTTCCTCATGAAGAGAGAAGAGGCTTATTCCTCAAACTTAACTTTTGAGCATCCCTAATAACAAACAGCTTTTATAGTGTAATATAGTAGGAAGTATGTGTTGAACATACTTAAAGTTGCCTACAGAAATGCATCCTTTACCTTACTGCAGCACCACTGTGCACACTGAGTGCTTGTGCTTTGTGTTTCTAAACACATGTAGACGGGTAAGTTCAACTGTGTTACATGATGATGTCAACATGTTACAGAAGTAAAGGGCTGATCAAAAATGATAAGTACGGGACCGATGGGTTTAGCTTACTGTAGAAATTGATCAGATCATATTAAACGTTTGCAAGAGTTTAAAAATTTTTAAAAATTGATCATTGAACAAAAATAAGCTCATGGGAATGTTTTGTATTTTCTCCTCTCCTCTCCTCTCCTCTCCTCTCCTCTCCTCTCCTCTCCTCCCCTCTCCTCTCAGGTCCATCCACAGACTGTCCCAGTTGGAGAGGTTGGATCTGGGTAGCAATGAATTTTCTGAACTGGTGAGAACTGACACTTAAGAAATGCAGCATACCTCAGTTAATTCAAATTTTCATATGTTATCGTATATTTTCACGTACTGTCATTACCGATAATAGTCATTTCACAGGAAGCTCAACTGTCAATCTTAATGTCACCTGATAGAACATATTTCCTTGAAAATAGATGTGAGAAAAGGTAGACAGAAACAAGGATGAGGAAAAATCATTGAAAATATTCTTTGTCCTATATCAGAGACGCTTCTTTTAAAGTCTGTCTGTCCTCAGAGACATGATCAGTGCCAGTTGCTTGTCTCTGAGAGATGGGGGATGAAGGATGAATCCTATGTACGTGGGCTCATTAAAGGAGGATGCTGCACTTTCCTCTTCATATGAATCAATCTATCAACTAACTAACGGTGCATTCAGGTGCTTTTGGCCAACTCGTAAAGTCAAACAGCTGATGAGGTGATTAATGCCACAATTAAACTAGCCAATACCATTTCAGAGTACCATGTTAATGGTAAATATATGCCTGGCATTTGCTATTTACGTACATCCCGTGATGGCTTTTTTCATCGACAACCTGAGCACAAATACCTATAAAATATGATATGGTTACCTGATATTTTCCATTTGATGATGAGACACAATTTACCCACATACAGGGACGATTATGCATATTATATCCTCCAAATTCTGGCACAAGAAGGTCACATTTGGAACGATCTTGTGTTCTTGAACACATCATGATGCAGAAATTATCTGCTTTTTGTCTTAGCCTGACGTGTTGGAACAGATACACAGCATAAAGGAGCTTTGGCTGGACAACAACTCTCTACAGTCCATACCAGGGGTATGAACACAGACACTTAAATGTCTCTTGGTCAGAATCCTCCAGATTTTCGCTGTCTTTTCCTGAATCTTTCCATCAAGTTCCCCGTCTCTCCATTTTTCTGCAGTGTATAGGGAAGCTCAGGCAGTTGCGGTATCTGGACTTAGCAAAGAATCGTATCGAGACATTGGACATGGACGTTTCAGGCTGTGAGGCCTTGGAAGACCTGCTGCTATCCTCCAACATGCTGCAGCACCTCCCTGACTCTATAGGTACACACACACACACACACACACACACACACACACACATACTGTCAATCAATCATAGACATTTGTGAAAATAGCCAGTAGGAGAGGATGGTACGTGAATATGAAGTGTGTAAAAAGTGTGTTTGGTCCAATTTTGTGGGTAGATGAAGTAAAAACAAAAATAAAATTTCAGAGGAAACATCAGCACATCATCACTTTGTTCTTCAAAGAGCAGAGTAACTGTGCAAATTCATGTGTGTATGTGTGTGTAGGAATGCTGAAAAAGCTGACAACGCTCAAGGTAGATGACAACCAGCTGACCTCACTGCCTAACACAATTGGGAGGTAACAAACAACACACACAGACACACACAGAAGCATATTGGCAACACGAGCATATACACACCATCCACTTTGACAGGTTTCATTGTTGTTTTCCTTGTTTATGATTATGAGCTGCTGTACTGTTTTGCTGGCTGATGATTGGTGGGTTTTGTGTGTTGTGATTGCTGCGTTGGCGTTAGTGCGAAGCCCAAGCAAGGGTGAGTAACATTAGCCCTCTAGATCCAGGGGTGCGTTCAGAGACAGATACATGTTCCACTGCGTTTCAGATATGAGCACAGAACCTAAAAAACACATCTTCAGTTCATATAAACTACATGCAAAGAGAAACTTGATTTCTATTTCCAAGCATGAAGTGATATTGTATTTGTGTGTTTGTGTGCTAAACACTTTGAATCTTGAATTGAAAATGAACTGAACTCTGCCCTGCTAAAAACCTACAGATGGTTGGGAAGGAAATGATTGCATGTAAAAGGATTACAGTAATGTGATTGTTATTATAATCCATCCCAGCCCAGATTCAATCACAGTAATCAGATTAGTTGCTTTTGAAATTAAGAATGACTGTTTGTTAAATTAATCAGACATGTTCAGAAGGGAAAATGCAAACTGGTATAACTGGTAATTGAAATGTAGGTCATATAGAAGTATTAAATTTGATTCATTTGAGTATCGGTAAATAGATTGTATTGCTTTTTTGCAGTTTGAAGCTTGTAAACGGTAAACTGGAGGCTATCTGTGATCAACATTTCATCATATATACCAAATTTTACCTTGTGTAAAACACTTGTATCTGAACGCTCTGAAAACATTTTGTCTTCCTGAACATGTCCCGGATTTTAGCCTCAATAAGTCATATTGTAGTAGTGCTGTAGTTCCAATACTTCCTCGTTACCTTTGATAATAAATACCAATTAAAGATTCTTCTCCCTCTCCTCTCTGTGTGTGTTACTTACTCATGATAAATTGATCCTTGATAATTAATTCTAAATCATTACTGAAAAGCATATATATATCTAAGTATTATTGGATAAGTATATGTATTTAGTTTTAATGTTTAAAGGACCATACCCATGGTTAACCATGTTTGAGCCCAATACATACACATTACTTATACACATTACGTAACTGACAACCATTTTCCAAAATATGCTACTGGAGAGGTAAATATTAGAATTGTTTTTTCTACCTTCCAGCCTGCCATTGGTTTCAGTTTATTCCAGTACGCAATTAAAATCAAGTTGTAGAGACTTAAAACACATTTGAGAGAAGTAATCCATCACAGCAAACGTGACATTTATTAAAGTTTTTGTTGAAGCGACTTTATTTAGCCGGTCCAACACAGACTGAGGAAAATAGTCCCAGGACGCAGACAAATTAAAAATGACCATGCGTTCTACATTCAGACATGCACGTTAGCAGGCAAAATTGAATTTGAATTCAATTCAAATAAATTTTATCACCTGAAGATTTAATTTTGAACAATTAGGATATCAGGTAAAATAACAGGAAAACTAAAATATGGTTCTATGTTTTGGAAAATGGTTGTCAGTAATGTGATGTGTAAGCAGGTAGTATTTATTTGGCTCAAAACTCACCCCTTTACCTTAACCAGTAGTACATCTCATAACCTTGTTACATTAGTACTATAGAATAAGTACTGTGTATATGCACTTTTATTTTTAATCTATCTTTGTGTACAAATTATTACAACCATCATCCTTATATTGTTCTATAACCAATGTCTCAGTTGAACTTTAAGTGGATTAAATGCAAATCAATAAGAGAAGCTGGTTTCACATGGGGACTTCTAATCCATGGAAACAAGTGTTATATTTGTGTACAAGGCTTTAATACCATTATTGCATCACTTTTCAAACACTGAAATGTGGAAAGCTTTTCCTATTCTGCATATACAGTACCGTTGTCTTTGTTGGAAAGTATCTTGAATCCATTTATGCCATTTTGATCAAAAGATCACCAGTAGCAAGATGATAACTATTGTTTTTTCCGTTTACTTCGGCATGAATCTTTGCATTTTTGCTCATTTACGAAATATTCTCATCTCCAGAGGAAACGAATAACTCATAAAAATACAAAAAGTGACTGCATTCTCCTTACAGGAAGGGCTAACTTCCTAGTTACTGTCACTGATATGCAGATGGCGGTTAAATAATCAAATAATCCAGTTATAATAATAAAATTGCATATGTTTGTCAAAATGTGTCAGATCTTTGTCTTAATAGAAAATACACACAATGCTGACATGAAAATATAGGAGAGAGCAAGACAGACAAATTATTGCTATCTGCAGCACATTTGTAGCAAAGAGGCTTCTGCTTTAGTCAAAATTTTTAATGAAAGGTAAAAAATTTTGTCAGATGCCTCAAGCTAAACCATGTTTATTTTCAGCTTAGTCACTCTGGACAGAAAACGACTCTTTTGGGATTAATATTGTTAAAAGTGAAGAAAAACGTTGTCTTTCCAAGTCAGGCAATCAATCTTGTTCAAAATAAGATGAGGAAGATTTTACTTTGCTTAGTATCCAAGCATCTCTCCTCTCCCCTCCCCTCCCCTCCTCTCCTCTCCTC